>JANAVB010034420.1:3937484-4059984 GCA_029216955.1 Iris pallida
AGATATATATAGATATAGATATATATATATATATATAATCAAAAAAAAAAAAAAAAAAAAATATATATAATCAAAATTTATTTATAAATAAAAACTAATATTTTATTATATATATATCAAATATATTAAAGCTTTTTTTATAAATAAAAACTCTATCAATAAAATACCTATTTAACTAATAATATAAAACACTAAAATAATATTTAAATAATATTAAAAATAATGAAATATTATAAATGATATTAGCCATATTCAGGAAAGTGGGTGTGACAAATTATGATACTCGTGCAGGAGGACACGCACGAGGATCCCGTGCACGCGTGTCCGTGTCCGATTTAGACACCAAAAACGTGTCAAATCGAGGTCCATTTTCATGAATGTTGTTTCAAATATACAAGTAAGAAATTCGTGAAAACAGAATCAAAAATATAAACTTTTGATTCTAAGAGGTTTTCGTTGAACACGTGTTCCAATACACCAGCACGTGTCCGATACACCTATCAAACAGATACAAAATCCTACAAAACTACATGTACAGATCCGGGGTACCTAGATGGATGCATCTATGAAGAAAATCGAAATTTGCAAGTGTTTAGAGGGGTTTACCTATTGAGATTTAATATTGTAGGAACGAAGTCGTAAAGCAGAATACTCTAGAGGGGGACGGGGGGAGGGGGGTGGGGAGTGAATAGAGTAGGCAGCGGAATATTGCTAATTAAAAACTTGTTAGCAGTAAGATCACAGAATTGAATTAATAATCGCAAAACAATAACTGTAAAAGAAATGATATCAGAAGGCAAACGCAAACACAACAATTTATACTGGTTTTCCTCTTGTGAGGACTAGTCCACTCGGAAGAACTCTAGCTTCCAGTTGAATCCACTATTGGAAAATCCTGCAAGTTTTTATACAAAGTCCTTGCAACTTCTACAGACGCGAGCTTTGATACGAAGAACTCGACCAACTTCAATTTTGAAGAGTCTTTCTTCAATCAAGCTTCTGATTACAATTTCTCTGAAATCTTCGAGACCGCACCGTACCGGCAAATTGACTAGAGAATTGTAACTGGCTTAGGATTTGAAAATAAAAGCTTTGTAGAATGCTTTGGAATAGAAATGTAAGCTTAGACGAGAAGAGATGAAAGTGAATGAGTGAGTGAAGTGATCATAATTCTTCTATATTTATAGTTTTTCTAAAGACAGAACTCTGTAGAATTCGGACTGAATTCGGGCAGAACTCTATGAGAAAATCTCGTAAAAATCCGTAACTGAAGGGAGACCAAGTTTTCGAATGTTCAAAAATCAAACGGTCACTAACCGAACTCTGGCCGAACTCGGGCCTAGTTCTGTCAGGGTTGGTCAGGGTTTTTCAAAAATGATTCGGGTTGAATTCGGACAGAACTCTATGAAAAAATCTCATAAAAATCCACAACTGAAGGGAGACCAAGTTTTCAAACATTCAAATATCAAACGGTCACTAACCGAACTCTGGCCGAACTCGGGCCGAGTTCTGTCAGGGTTGGTCAGGGTTTTTCAAAAATGATTTTTGGGCTTGTTGAAATCCTTCAGAAGTTTTTGTAAATAAGGGATGTTTTTCAAAACATAGGTCTTTTTTGAAAACGATTTTGGATAGCCTATTTGCCAGTACGACTCGGTATACAACGTATTTCTAGACTTAATAAAAGTGAAAAAATACATCGCATAAATAAATACTGGCTCGAGTGGCAAATATAGCTTCGGTTTTGAATTGAGTATATATCCGATCTTGATCAGTGTCCAAGTGTCCAAAACGTCTTGAGTAAACATCTGAGTAGCTCCGTATATCGAGATAGAGTTTGATCAATTATTAAAATCAGGTTTGACCATGACCAATGGGCCAACAATCTCTTCCATTTTGATAATTGACAAACCTTGACTAATATAACATTTTTGGTATCTTTGATAAGACAAAAAATGAATTTCGGTATGAAAAAAATTTGTTCTTGTAATCTTACAATGAGAAGATGTTAGATCTTTATTTTCTCTCCCGTTGTCTCTTAGCAAAATAATTGCAAAAGAGAAAGCTTCCCTGCAATATATGCATAAGCAACAATCAGTGAAGAAACACAACAAAAAGATATATAAAATTTTTATCACAGGCATTTAAAAGTATTCATAGGCATGGTATAAATTTTTTTATAGGCAGTTGGTATCGAACCATAATAAAGAGTGCTATAACAAGATATGCTAAATAGAACTAAACTGATATAAATCTCTAAAGTAGAGAATAGAAAACGATGTTTAACAGAAAAACATCACAGAAAATGTCACCAAAAGTTCTAAAACTAGCACAAATAAAAGTACTGATACTAGCTTGGCATGTCGGAGTATTTCCAAGTAAACAAAGACAATAAACAGTCGCAATAGTACGACAAACTAGACAAAATGTCTAAATCACATCTCATCCTTTTCATCAACTAATTTCAAATATTTAATTCAAAGTTTAGTAATTTTAAACTTCAAATAATATAATTAATATTATTTAATAAATTAAATTTCGTTACTCAGCGTCTGTTTCAGATTAGCTGTAGGAGTACTGTCCCAGCTAACGGAAGTTCACCGGGGAACAATTAAGTACCGCTTCGCTTCGACCGTAGTCGTGGTGACAGACAGACTCTTTGTAGGCTTGTCTCGAAAACAGTTATTGAGTATTAAAAAATTAATTAATAAAAAAAATTAATTAATATTATTGACATCTAAAATTTCTAATTCGCGATGTAAATAATAGAAACGATCTTCCGCTAGAGGTTTTGTGAAAATGTCAACCAATTGATTCTGTGTGTCCATGTATACAAGGTCTATATCTCCAATTTATTGATGATCTCTAAGAAAATGATGTCGAATCTCGATATGCTTAGTACGAGAATGACATACTGGATTCTTAGTCAAATTAATAGAACTAGTGTTATCACAAAAAATGGGTATGTGTGTGAAGTGTAAGCCAAAGTCTTTAAAGTTTGCTTCATCCACAAAATTTGTGCACAACAACGTCCTGCGACGATATACTCAGCCTCAGTTGTTGATAATACGACAGAATTTTACTTCTTGCTAAACCAAGAGAGTAGGGCTTTTTCTAGGAAATGACATGTGTCGCTTACTTTTTCTATCTACTTTGCATCCAGCAAAATCAGCATCAGAATAACTAGTTAGGTCAAAGACATGGTTTTATGATACCATAAGTTGATAGAAGAAGTGCCTCTAAGGTATCGGAAGATACGCTTAACTGTGCACAGATGTGATTCCTTAGGATTGGCTTGAAAATGTGCACACAAGCAAACACTAAACATAATATCAGGTCGACTAGCAGTTAAGTACAGTAAGCTATCGATCATACCTCGATACTTACGTATGTCGACGGGTTTGCCTTGTTCATCAATATCAAGCTTAGTTGAAGGTGCCATTGGAGTGCTAAGTGGTTTGACTGCTTCCAGGTCAAACTTTTTTAATAAATCTTTTATGTACTTTGCTTGATTTATGAACGTTCCATTATTGGTTTGTTTGATTTACAGTTCGAAAAAGAATTTAAGCTCTCCCATTATGCCCTTCTCAAACTCATTTTGCATACACTTTGAAAATTCTTGACAAAGAGATTCATCAGTAGATCCAAAAATAATATCATCTAGATAGATTTGAATCAAAAAAAGATTGCTATTCAAAGATTTTATAAACTGTGTAGTGTCAACATTTCCTTTTGGAAAACCGTTGTCAAGTAGAAAAGAGCTTAGACGATAGTACCAAGCACGAGGGGCTTGTTTCAAAACGTATAAGGCTTTCTTTAACTTGAAAACATAATAATGATTTTTGAAATCAGTAAAACCTGGAGGTTGAGCTACATAAACTTATTTTTTTATAAAATCATTTAAAAATGCACTTTTAACATCCATTTGAAACAATTTAAAATTATAAAAACATGTAAATGCACATAACATGCGAATGGATTCTAATCTCGCAACTGGAGCATAAGTCTCATCGTAGTCGATACCTTCTTCTTGATTGTATCCTTGAGCTACGAGTCGAGCCTTATTACGAGTCACTAAACCATTCTCATTAAATTTGTTTCGGAATACCCAACGGGTGCCAATGATCGGATGATCGGATGATCAATGAGCCTTACTACGAATGGCATATCCTCAGGATTGCTGATTTTGACTTCTGGTTCTGTATGTGATTTGCTTGAAGACTCAGCTGGTGCTTGGTGTAGAGGTTTGCTTGGAGGCACAGCTGGTGCTTCGTATAAAGGTTCTGCATCTTTGTGTGAAGGTTTTGCAGTAGCTGTACTTGGTATACTTTCGTCTTTATCATCGTCATCGACTGAATGTTGATTTAGTTCAAAAAACTTTACATTAATTGATTCTTCGATGATCATGGTTCTCTTATTGAAGACTCTGTACCCTTTGCTCTTTGCCGCATAACCTAAAAGGATACCTTCATCGATCTTTTCATCAAACTTACTCAGGTTGCCTTTAGTATTAAGAATAAAGCATTTACAACCAAATATCTTGAAATATGAAACAGTGGGTGTTCTATCAAACCATAACTCATAGGGAGTCTTCTTCGATATAGGTCGAATTAGAATCCTATTGAGAATATAGCACGCTGTATTGACAGCTTCAGCCCAAAAGTATTTAGGTAGACTAAACTGGTTCAACATTACTCTAGCCATTTCAGATAGAGTCATGTTCTTATGTTCCATGACTCCATTTTGTTGTGGAGTCCTAGGGCAGGAAAAGTCAAGTAAATAATCGTGTGTCACAGAATTTCTTGAACTATGCATTCTTAAATTTGCCGCCATGATCACTACGAATGTAAGTAATCACGAAACCTTTTTCATTCTGTACTTTCTTACAAAAGGTAACAAATTCTGACAAAGCATCATTCTTGCGTGCAAGAAAATATACCCACGTGTATCTAGAGAAATCATCTACAATGATAAATGCATATAACTTTCCACCTAGACTAGCAATTCTACTAGGTCCAAATAAATCCATATGCAATAATTGTAGAGGTCTAGTAGTACTTACAGCAATCTTGGACTGAAAGACGGATCGGGTAGCTTTGTTCTTTTCACATTCGCTACATACCATATCCTTCTTGAAAGATATGTCCAGTAAGCCTCGTACCAACTTTTTTGTGGATAGTCTTGAAATTGTGTCCATGTTTGCATGATCGAGTCTCATATGCCATAGTTGACTCTCAATGCACTCGGCCATCAAGCATGTACCTGCTTTGTTAGCATCTTCTAACATATAGAAAACATATATGTTGTCTTCCCTAATACCTTCAAATATATATGTTGTCTTTTAACTCGGTAACTAGACAGACATCTTTAATCACAGGGTAGGGAGCCTTACCAATGTCACCGATACCGATTATGTACCCTCTCAAATTATTACCGAAGGAGATGTATCCTTCTTTATTCTTCTTCGACAGTGTTAAGAATAATGATGCATCGTCGGTCATGTGCCATGAGCAACTGCTGTCGAGGATCCATTTGCTTCTAACATGTGAAGGGCGTCCCACCTACAAAATAATTTGCAGATGAAACTCTTGGTACCTATTTCTTGTTGGGTCCTGACATGTTAGTCTTCGGTATCCATGCATAAATATTTAAATCTACTAACTTTCTGATTCTACATGCAGAGGATATATGACCAATGAGGCCACAATAATATCATTTTGCATGTTGAGTGTTAAAAGTTGTGTGAGGTGCATGATTGGTAGGTTTCGGTTTTCTAGTATTAAAAAATGCATGCCTATTAGTTTTTTTGGGCAGTAGTTTGGTATGGATTGGTTTGACAGTGTTTGGTTTGGGTGTGTTCCGATGATTCAGTAATTGACACGTGTTAGAATAGGAAGTAGCAACTTCAGGCCATTTTTCTAAACTAATTTCCAACTTTTTGGAGGTGTCATATAATCTAGTATAGTCAGATGTAAGTGTTTCCATTCTGACTTGTGCACGCTGGAGACTCTTTTTCTCCTTAGATAGGTCTTCCTTTAGCTGGATGATAGTTTGGTCTTTTTCTTCGGATAACTTGGTAGTCTCGTATAACAACATCTTAGTAGAAGAAAGCTCACCAGACTCTCTAGAAGAAACATTATTTCTAACATCAGCTAGTTGGTTGGTAAGTCTTCCTATCTCACCTTTGTACTCTTTAAGTACATTCTTAGAGGTTTTATATTTACTACGTAGTTTCCTGTAGTCATTTAACAGGTCACTGAAAGCCACTCCAAGTCGCTTAAAAGTGAAATTGTCATAAGGATCAAACAGAGGATTAGTGGTTACCTGATCGCAAGCCATCAAGTATACATTTGCAGCGTCATCCGATTGTTCGTCTTCTGAGTCGCTAACTTCACTCTCATGCCATATGTGAGCACCCTAAATTTTGGGTTGATTTTTTTAATTTTTCTGATTGTTTTAGTCTCAATAAATAATTTATTCTGTTTATTTATCTGTCAATGTACTTTTCCATGCCTTTGATTTTTGCAGTGTCAAGGATGTTCAACTCTGGAAACCTTCTTCACGAGTTTTGTAGTGGAGAGGATTACCTTCATGATGGTATATAATGTCCCATCCAAACTTGTTCCCTTGTACTCTTTCTGCTTCGCACAACTTCGGGTCGATTTAGATCATTTGATTATTAATTAATTTTCCCACTCTTTTCCTTGATCATTATTAGCACGTTACCGTGACTTTTGAATTGGGAGCACCAGACCAGTCATTTTCTTGAAACTAACTTATCATCCATGATCTACTCGAGACGCTCTTCACCCATGACCTTCGTGTCCCACTCAGACACACCATTTTGTGCTCCATTTTGTTCACACAACTTTCCTGACATGTGACCCAATTTTATTTCACCCTACGGTGTCACATTCATTTTCCGACTTGATTTGTGGGTACCCTGTCGACCAAAACCTGTCAGCCCCAAATATGGACTTGACCCATATTGAGCCTACTATCCGCATGCCACTTGTGTCCCATTTATTGGAATCCCCATGTGCTACTTATTTACCCATGATCATCAACACCTATTTTTTAATTCGATTATTGCGTAATATCTGATTTTGACTAAATTCGGCTCCACCAAGTCCAGCCCAGCTTCGTGCTACCCTCCATCGTGACACCCTCAGCTCATTATCCTTAAAAAAATATTAAGTACCCTATTCTACCAATTTTTAATATTTAATGGAAATTCCGTTACTAAATCCTATAGGAATAACCTAATTTTTCTATAATAAAATTCTAGCCTTTGGATTCTCCAAACAAATCTTATCCATTCGTTTCCTACATACAAACATCCCCAACACCCCCTAGCCAATTGCCGGCCCTAACATTTAGGGAGTCTCTTTTTCTCTCTCTCACTTCCTATTATTTTCCCACACTCACAACTATTATTTCTTCCCCACACCAACAGCAGCATATTAACACCACCACCACCATCTACATAGCCTGACCTCCCCTCCTTCCTGGCCGAGGTCGTCGGCTACCACCCCCAGCAGGCCACACCACCAGTCTTCTCCTCCCCTCCTTCTCTTTTTCCTCCTTACATCACGAACCACCACCCTCACCATTCACTCCCACCACCACATCTTCCCTTCACCAAACACCATAGCCCGCCACCACCTCTACCGTACGTCAGCCGTCGCCCCGTCATGCAAGGCCGTGCCTCCACCGGGCTAGGCCAGGCGCGCAGCCCCCGTACACTGCAGCAGCTGCAGCAGCGGGCATGGCCGCCCCATTTCGTGCACGTGCAGGCGCCACCGCCGTCGTCGTGGCCGACCACCACTTGGCCGAGCACACCTCCGAGGCAGGCTCCATGGCCGTCGTTCACCTGTGTGAAGAGTATCAGAGGCGATCCGTGTATTTGGCACGGGTTCCCGCCGTGACGAGCCCAGAAACGAAGCTGAAATGCAGCACCGTCGCAACAACTTCGTGCACAATTTTTGAGAAATCCGACCGTTGGATCGGCGATTTCTTTGCTCCGTCATAATCTCGGTATATCCACCTTCACTCCTGTCAATTTTCATCCGTTGATTTTATCGTTTGATGCCTCAAAATCGGCCACCAAGTTGACCATTTTAATTGTATAAATTTTGGACAGTTTTGCGGAGCCAACTTCGTCAGCTTGTACCTCCTCCACCACAGTTCCATTTGGCGTGCTACCAGTTCCGGTGCAAAGCTGGTATAACCCTCTTACTACCTCTCCAGTTTTGTTTCATTGTGAGCTTGTTTGAGTGGTTGAATTCGAAGCCAAAGTTGGCCGTCCGAATTCATAATTTCTAACTTGTAAAATTCTATTTTTGAACACGGGACTCCAGATTTCATTTTTGACACCACCAGTAGATTCGTGGCATCGTTCTGGCATGTTTTCATATAAAATTTGTTAGATTTGGAGGACGTGGGCCCCGCCACATTTTTTGGTGCAAAGTGGGCCCCTAGTCCGGGTCAACAGGACTTTTTGACGCCGGCTCATCGGAATCCAATTCCGGATATACCGTTGAGTTCGTATTGTCATTCTGGACTCGTTGACATATAATTTGCTAGGTTTTGGTGGACACTGGATCCGGCACGTATTTCGGTGCAAGTCGGATACCAATATCCGGGTCAATGGGTCATTTTGAGATCGGCTCATCGGAATCCAATTCTGGATATACCGTTGAGTTCGTATCGTCATTCTGGACTTGTTGACATATAGTTTGATGAGTTTTTAGAACATTAGCTCCGGCACGCATTTCCGTGCAAACCGGAATTCCAAGTTCTGGTCAACGTACCAAATTAAGATCGGGTCAACGGAATCCAATTCTGGATATACCGTTGGGTTCGTGTCGTCATTCTGGTTTCGTGGACATATAATTTGTTATATTTTATAGACTTGTTTTTTTGCACATTTTTTGGTGCAAAATGGCTCCGACACGAATACCGTTTTGACCCAAAATTATCTTTTGCCCTTGTGTCCAAATTGGACCGATGGATAGGCTATCTCAGCTAATTTGACCATTCTGGACACGTTGGCGATGATTATTTCATCGTCCGACAATGTTTGTTGATAATTTCTCTGAGTTTAACCTTTTTATAATTTATTAGTAATTAATTCTTATAATGTTCGTATTTTGAGATTAGTACAACGAAACTGAGATTGGTCAATTTCCGTGATCTCACATCGCTAAAATTGGCAAGACGGACACGTGGATCACTATAATAAGATTATTAACTTTACCGTTAATCATCTTATCTCGATTTACGTGTCGTAAGTTTTGACGTACGAATAACGAAGTACACTTTATATCTTTAATAATTAGACTAGAATTGACCGTATTTGACCAGAGTTGACCAGTTGACCAAAAGTCAACTATAAGTCAATACTTGACCTAGTTTGACTAGATTGTTGACCGGAGTTGACCTAGAGTTGATTTGACTTAGAAGAACCTAGGATAATATAGATTGCTTGTAGAGATTCAGTTATTACAACTTGAACACCTTGTAACCTGTGTTGCTTTAAATAGGACTCTTTGGCTTCAGTTGGCCCCCTATACCTATCAGCTGTTCAGGTTATCAGGCGAGTACATTCTCTGATCATTTCATATCGTGTTTAGAATTATTTTCCTGCTTTAAATTACTTTACTTGATACTGTCACGTTGGTCACACGGATTGGTACTATATGGATCTTTTCATGAGATATTATCCCTTTCGGGAGCATCGGATACTGCATATTTTGTGCATTTAACAAATCATCACGTATCTCTATGCTTTTATTGATTCATGAATCGCATGTGACACATGTACTCTCATGTCCACAGAGCCATCATGAATTACCTTCACGTATCACTCACTTTATGAGCCATGTGAAGTTTTACGAATCTTAACATAACTTGAACAGATCCTTGTGTATTGATTGGGGATGGGGGAGTAGAAATAGGCATGTGAATATTATCCAAGTAGCTGTAGTCATGAATCACTCTCTTAGCTGTAGTCATGAATCTCTTATGCAATTTATATGTTTATATTTTACTCTGACTCACTAGCCACTGTTAGTTCTCTATCTATAGTAGATATTTCTATTACAGTTCTCTCTCTGTTCACATATTGTATTTCTTCAGTTCATGTATCATACTTTACTGCATGATTATATTTTCTAATCTGCTATGATCTGTTAAGATGTACTGTGCTCGCTCCTGTCCTGACTGGACCTGTTGATAAATTTTACAGATAGCCTGGAGGTTGCCTGCTAGTCTAGAGGAGACACAGTAGAGGTTGTATAGACAATTTTTTTTGTTGTCTTGAGTTGTATTCACTTTATGGATTACTGTATTGAGCTTTGAGATGTATTTCTGGGTTTGCGTATCTTAGACACTTAGACTTCTATCTGCTGTATCTCTTTTAGATTTCATGTTTCACCTATCTTTTATCTTGCTCTACCTTAGTTGTGATTGAGACTGTATCTGCTATGTCACCCCCATTCGGGGAGTATAAACTGTTAGCATTATATTGTTAGATGTTGTGACCTAGGACAACGTTCTACCTCCGACACTGCGACGTAGGCTGGACGTACCCACTTCTCGTGCCCTTACTCTAGGGTGCGGGTCGCGACACATTTTTAGTGGTGGCCCATGCAGGTCGAGTTTGTGTAGTGGTATTCGAACTAGAGTATCACTACAGCCTGTAGTCGGATTAGGATATATTTTTGAAGGTACTCAATCACCGTTAGGATCCCTTGAGAGATTCCTGGGACGACCCTTGAGAATCTTATTTTAACTTCGATTTGAAAACTCTTCTTCCCTTGATTTGATTTATCTTTACTTTCCATTGTTGAATTTGAGTTTGTATTTATTGATTTTGATGGATGATTGTTGAATTTTGAATCTTGATGTTAGCAGTTGCATCCGAGTTTGTATTTATATGATTTGATAGATTTTTGTTCATTTTTGAATCTTGATGTTCGTTGATAAATTTGGTTTTTGGGTATCTATTATTGATTTAATTTAATTTTTGTCAAGATGAAATTATATGGGCTAGGTCATCTTAGTTATGGAATCTAGTCTTCTACAGTCACATTAGCCAGCATGGTGAGGACATATAGTCTGATTTTGGATATATTTCTCGGGTGTGGGAATTTAAGTCGAGGACTCTGTGATTATCGTAGCCTTGCTTACTAGTATGACGAGGATTTAGAGTACCATAATTTTGGATAGACGCATATGATTATCAGGTTGTACCTTAAATGTTTTCGAACATGTTTTCTCTACTTTTGTTTCAGTCCTTCAAAAAGAAATATTATTATTTATTTTGTTTTGCTTCTCATTATTTAACTTAGGAGTAGCTTTAGCTGCTTTTATAAACCTTGTGTAACTTTTTGCTATGAGTTTCTTCATAATACAATGAATCGATGATTTTTACTAGACCTTATCTTGGATTTGATATTTTAGCTCTGGGTTTCAAAATGGTTCTTCTTTTAAACAGATAAGCAGAACATATTTTATCGTTATTTCCTTCTTGCTATTATTCTCGTATTAAATAATAATAATAATAAAACTGTCTTGATTACGTCAATCACCTACTTTGCAATCTTGGTAGGAATCTAAATGTTGGTCTTGATATAGAATTTAATTTTTATATTGGGACATGAGAATGTATATAGTAGACACAGACACTTGCCTGATATGTATGCTACACTTGATTACCAACCTATCTAAATACATATTAATATGTTGTTGATGTTAAATTCTCAAAACCCTAATATTTCTGATACAGTACAGTTTCAGAGACTGATTCTCTATTTTTTTCCAGTTTAAATTCAAATTGAATATAAATTTCATGTTATTAGTTGTTTACATCACTGCACATGTATGTTATATACAGGGTTTCGATTCAAAAAAAAAATTTGGTTGAGTTTTATGTTTGAAATTGTCAAATCTAAGACTGTGTGCATATTAACCCTTAATACTGGATTTTAAGTGTTAGTTCAATTTGTTGTTTTAAATGTAATATTTTGAGCTATATACATTGTTGTATGTAGGAATATAATGTTAGGTTTCACATTCTTACATGTTAGGTTGTGATAAACATTGAGTTGGTTGTGATGTTTCAAATCCCTAAAAATCTAAAACTGCATTATGTTAATATTACACTGCTTTAAATGTTAGCTTATTTTCAGATTTTGTATGCTGAACTAAAACTGGATTTAACCTTTCAATACTAAGCTATAACCCTGTACAAGGACACACACACCATAACTTAGTATACACTGCCATGTAAACCTATCCCTTCCTCTCTATGTTATGTTCATATATCTATATAGATATATATAGAGTTTATGCATACATGTTATAATGTATATATATACATAACTAAATCTCTACCTCTTTATATAGATATGTATATGGTTAGCTATGCATGTTATGAGTAATAGGTTGTGTATTGTAGATTGTTTAACCAATATGCCATGAGTAGTGTAACTCGATAGCTATTATTTTGAAACCAAATTTCTCATATACACTTCATGTATATTTTACATACACACATGCCTACTATCTAACCATATGAACATGTCCACATACACCCATACACACACGAACCACATAACCTATACATAATGCTAGATTTTCCCTCTCTAACGTTATATAAATAAATATATTGTGATTGGATTTCAATGCAATTGACTTTCATTCTTTAACTTTTGATTGTGATTTTTCTTGAATAGTACCCCTTTATAGATAATTGGTAGTTATCCTTATTTTATTTTTTGATAAGTACCAGTTTTCATATAGGATGGTAGACTGCCTTACAGTTTTGATGATTTGTTATTTTGTATCTTCTAGTTTAGCACCCTAGATTGCTTGTGTGTTTTGATACCCTATTACCGTTTCGGTTAGCATGACTAGTATACCTAGATGAGACTTTCACTGCCACCATATGCCATGACCCTGTATGCCGTCCTTTTGATAGTATAATTTGTTTAGGTTCTGGGACTTGATTGTGGGGGTTTGACATAGAGAGAGTATGAACATTTTAATTTCGAGGACGAAATTTTTATAAGGTGGGTAGGATGTGAGCACCCTGAATTTCGGGTTGATTTTTTTAATTTTTCTGATTGTTTTAGTTTCAATAAATAATTTATTCTGTTTATTTATCTGTAAATGTACTTTTCTGTGCCTTTGATATTTGGAGTGTCAGGGATGTTCAACTCTGGAAACCTTCTTCACGAGTTTTGTAGTGGACATGATTACCTTCATGATGGTATATAATGTCCCATCTAAACTTGTTCCCTTGTACTCTTTCTGCTTCGCACAACTTTGGGTCGATTTAGACTATTTGATTATTAATTAATTTTCCCACTCTTTTCCTTGATCATTATTAGCACGTTACCGTGACGTTTGAATTGGGAGCACCAGACCAGTCATTTTCTTGAAACCAACTTATCATCCATGATCTACTCGAGACGCTCTTCACCCATGACCTTCGTGTCCCACTCAGACACACCATTTTGTGCTCTATTTTGTTCACACAACTTTTCTGACACGTGACCCGATTTTATTTCACCCCACGGTGTCACATTCATTTTCCGACTTGATTTGTGGGTACCCTGTCGACCAAAACCTGTCAGCCCCAAATATGGACATGACCCACATTGAGCCTACTATTCGCATGTCACTTGTGTCCCATTTATTGGAATCCCTATGTGCTACTTATTTACCCATGATCATCAACACCTATTTTTTAATTCGATTATTGCGTAATATCTGATTTTGACACAATTCGGCTCCACCAAGTCCAGCCCAGCTTCGTGCTACCCTCCATCGTGACACCCTCAGCTCATTATCCTTGAAAAATATTAAGTTCCCTATTCTACCTATTTTTAATATTTAATGGAAATTTTGTTATTAAATCCTATAGGAATAACCTAATTTTTCTATAATAAAATTCTAGCCTTTGGATTCTCCAAACAAATCTTATCCATTCATTTCCTACAGACAAACATCCCCAACACCCCCTAGCCAAGTGGCCGGCCCTAACATTTAGGGAGTCACTTTTTATCTCTCTCTCTCTCTCTTCCTATTATTTTCCCACACTCACAACTATTATTTTTTTCCCCACACCAACAGCAGCATATTAACACCACCACCACCATCTACATAGCCCGACCTCCCCTCCTCCCTGGCCGAGGCCGTCGGCCACCACCCCCAGCAGGCTGCACTACCAGTCTTCTCCTCCCCTCCTCCTCCTTTTCCTCCTCACATCACGAACCACCACCCTCACCATTCACTTCCACCACCACATCTACCCTTCACCAACCACCATAGCCCACCACCACCTCCACCGCACGTCAGCCGTCGCCCCGCCGTGCCAGGCTGTGCCTCCGCCGGGCCAGGCCAGGCGTGCAGCCCCCGCGTACTGCAGCAGCTGCAGCAGCGGGCATGGCCGCCCCATTTCGCGTGCGTACAGGCGCCACCGCCGGTGCCGTGGCCGTCGTAGTCGGCGTGGACGACCCCAACTTAGCCGGGTGCACCCTCGAGGCAGGCCACATGGCCGCCGTTCGCCTGTACGACGAGTATCGGAGGCGATCCGTGCATTTGGCACGGGTTTCCGCCGTGATGAGCCCGGAAACGAAGCTGAAATACCGCTCCGTCGCAGCAACTTCGTGCACAATTTTCGAGAAATTCGACAGTTAGATCGGCGATTTCTTCGCTCCGTCACAATCTTGGTATATCCACCTTCACTCCTGTCAATTTTTATCTGTTGATTTTATCGTTTGATGCCTCAAAACCGGCCACCAAGTTGACCATTTTAATTGTATAAATTTTGGACAGTTTTGCGGAGCCAACTTCGTCAGCTTGTACCTCCTCCACTGCAGCTCCATTTGGCGTACTACCAGTTCCGGTGCAAAGCTGGTATAACCCTCTTACTACCCCTCCAGTTTCGTTTCATTGTGAGCTTGTTTGATTAGTTGAATTTGACGCCAAAGTTGGCTGTCCGAATTCGTAATTTCCAACTTGTAAAATTCCATTTTTGAACATGGGACTCCAGATTTCATTTCTGACACCACCAGTAGATTCGTGGCATCGTTATGACATGTTTTCATATAAAATTTGTTAGATTTGGAGGACGTGGGCCCTGACACGTTTTTCGGTGCAAAGTGGGTCCCAAAATCCGGGTCAACGGGACTTTTTGACGCCGGCTCATCGGAATCCAATTTTGGATATACCGTTGAGTTTGTATCGTCATTCTGGACTCGTTGACATATAATTTGCTAGGTTTTGGTGGACATTGGATCCGACACGTATTTCAGTGCAAGTCGGATACTAATATCCGGGTCAACGGGTCATTTTGAGATCGGCTCATCGGAATCCAATTCTGGATGTACTGTTGAGTTCGTATCGTCATTCTGGACTCGTTGACATGTAGTTTGCTGAATTTTGAGAACATTGGCTCCGGCACACTTTTCCGTGCAAATCGAAATTCCAAGTTCTGGTCTAACGGACCAAATTGAGATCAGGTCAACGAAATCCAATTCTGGATATACCGTTGGGTTCGTGTCGTCGTTCTGGTTTCGTGGACATATAATTTGTTATATTTTATAGACTTGTTTTCTTGCACGTTTTTTGGTGCAAAACGGCTCCGATACAGATACCGTTTTGACCCAAAATTACCTTTTGCCCTTGTATCCAAATTAGACCGATGGATAGGCTATCCTAGCTAATTTGACCATTCTGGACACGTTGCGATGTTTATTTCATCATCCGACAATGTTTGTTGATAATTTCTCTGAGTTAACCTTTTTATAATTTATTAATAATTAATTCTTACAATGTTCGTATTTCAGGATTAGTACAACGAAACAGATATTGGTCAATTCCAATGATCTCACATCGCTGAAATTGGCAAGACGGACACGTGGATCACTATAATAAGATTATTAACTTTACCGTTAATCATCTTATCTCCATATGCGTGTCGTAAGTTTCGACGTGCGAATAACGAAGTACACTTTATATCTTTAATAATTAGACTAGAATTGACCGTGTTTGACCAGAGTTGACCAGTTGACCAAAAGTCAACTATAAGTCAACACTTGACCTAGTTTGACTAGATTGTTGACCGGAGTTGACCTAGAGTTGATTTGACTTAGAAGAACCTAGGATAATATAGATTGCCTGTAGAGATTCATTTATTACAACTTGAACACCTTGTAACCTGTGTTGCTTTAAATAAGACTCTGTGGCTTCAGTTAGACCCCTATACCTATAATCTGTTCAGGTTATCAGGCGAGTACATTCTCTGATCATTTTATATCGTGTTTAGAATTATTTTCCTGCTTTAAATTACTTTACTTGATACTGTCACGTTGGTCACACGAATTGGTACTATATGGATCTTTTCATGAGATGTTATCCCCCTCGGGAGTATCGGATACTGCATATTTTGTGCGTTTCACGAATCATCACGTATCTCTATGCTTTTATTGATTCACGAATCGCTTGTGACACATGTACTCTCATGTCCACAGAGCCATCATGAATCACCTTCACGTATCACTCATTTTATGAGCCATGTGAAGTTTCACGAATCTTAACATAACTTGAACAGATCCTTGTGTATTGATTGGGGATGGGGGAGTAGAAATAGGCATGTGAATATTATCCAAGTAGCTGTAGTCATGAATCACTCTCTTAGCTGTAGTCATGAATCTCCTATGCCATTCACATGTTTATATTTTACTCTGACTCACTAGTCACTGTTAGTTCTCTATGTATAGTAGATATTTCTATTACAGTTCTCTCTTTGTTTACATACTGTATTTCTTCAGTTCATGTATCTTACTTTATTGCATGATTATATTTTCTAACCTGCTATGATCTGTTGAGATGGACTGTGCTCGCTCCTGTCCTGACTGGACCTGTTGATAAATTTTACAAATAGCCTGGAGGTTGCCTGCTAGCCTAGAGGAGACACAGTAGAGGTTGTATAGATAGTTTTTTTTGTTGTCTTGAGTTGTATTCACTTTATGGATTACTGTATTGAGCTTTGAGATGTATTTTTGGGTTTGCGTATCTTAGACACTTAGACTTCTATCTGCTGTATCTCTTTTGGATTTCATATTTCACCTATCTTTTATCTTGCTCTACCTTAGTTGTTATTGAGACTATATCTGCTATGTCACCCCCATTCGGGGAGTATAAACTGTTAGCATTATATTGTTAGATGTTGTGACCTAGGACAGCGTTCTACCGTCGACACTGCGGCGTAGGCTGGACGTACCCACTTCTCGTGCCCTTACTCTAGGGTGCGGGTCGTGACACCATATGCTTGTATTGGCGTACTTCCTTGATGTCGACCTTTTTTGGTGTGCATATTGATCGATAGAAAGTTAAACAGATTTAATACGTGTTCTAACCCTTCATAAGCAGAAATTAGGGTTTATGAATTATACCTGCGACGGAAAGAAGACAAGTAGTTCCTGACAATCTCGAGCGGACGACCCCAAGATCTTCTTCACGTGTTCCTTTCTCGAGTTGGACGTCGTGTGGGCGACGATCTCCCAACCTTTTCTTCTCCTTGGCAGCCCTCTCTTTCTCTCCTTACGTGAATCACGAATTTAGAGAAAGCTTCAGATTTTTGATCAGTCATTTGGCGGCCAGAGAATAGAGGATATATATAGGCTACGGCAGTACCATGAGGAGAAATTAAGGTTAGGCCTCCTAACGGATCTGGATATCCTGTGTTCAGTCCGAACACACAATCCAGGCCCATTAACAATAGCTTGGTCCACTAATGAGCTATTGTTGTACTACCTCCCTAATCCCAAATTATGTTTGTGGGCTCCTTTTATTATATGCTCATTTGGCTCCCCATGTTAAGATATCGAATGTCCGTCGATCAAATTATGTTACTGACAACTATATTGATTCGACATCTTTTATCCTTAAGTAGTACCGCTCAACTTTATTTGTCATGTTGGATATAATCCACCTGCAGGGTTTACATGACAATCCTTATGAGCTCCTTAAGGGGACATCATCTACCCGATGTATCGGGACATGGATTCCATTTATAAT
The DNA here is from genome assembly GCA_029216955.1 of Iris pallida. Taxonomy (NCBI): domain Eukaryota; kingdom Viridiplantae; phylum Streptophyta; class Magnoliopsida; order Asparagales; family Iridaceae; genus Iris; species Iris pallida. Next base: position 3,955,575 of record JANAVB010034420.1, read on the forward strand.
CAACAACCCATCATACATACAATGTTATTACCTAATTCATAAGGTTGTTGACCCATAATGAATCTCACTCTTTCATGAGTCAAAGTAATGCACACTGCATATACATGTCTGTTATTATATCTGGATTAAGAGCACAAGCATCCATAATAACTGAGGTGTTCGTTCACTTATGTAGTCAGTAAAAGAGAACAACCTCAAGTAGTCCTGTTCAATACACACAAAGTGTACTAATGTAAACCTATAGTCAAGATAGACTAATACTAGATTACACTACAACCTTTCCAATAGATTGTCCAAGTCCATCTAGGTTGTGAACTATTTATATACTCCATAGGGAACTAATAATAAGATCTTCTGTGTGACACCACACACCATATTATCTACAATATATAATATTAGACATTTGCATTAACACTTGCAACAAATATAATATGCAAACATTTGCCCATATGATTATCATTCAAAATTTAAGAAAATAAGGTTACTACAAAAGTGATGCTTTTAGTATATAATCCTAACAAATAGGATCTTCTTCGTTGTTGTTGCTGTTGCTGTCTTTTGTTCTTCTGTTGAATCTCATGAACTTTCTGAATTTTCTTACCAGAAGATCTTGATCTTCAGAGTCAGAGTTACTGTCGTTGGAATCATCTTTGACAGTTCTCCTATGTTGAGCTTTAAAAGTGATCGACTTCTCTAACTTCTCCTTTGGTGTAGCATCTTCAAAGTCTTGAAGTTCCAACTCGTGAGTGAGTAGCTTACCCATGAGTGTTTCCAGAGACATTATTGAGAGGTCATTTCCTTCAATGATTGCTGTAGCCTTTGGAATCCAGTTCTTCATGAGAGCTCGTAGAAGTTTGTGAATCTTCTCATGGATACTGTATTTCTTGCCTAATGAAGACAAAGAATTTATAATATCCAGGAACCTCGTAAACATCTGAATGACGGATTCATTTGGCTTCATCTTGAACGTCTCGTACTCTTGAGTAAGTCTGCTGATCTTTGACTCCTTGACTTGCGTTGTTCGTTCGTAGGTTTCTTTGAGAAGTTTCCACACTTCATTCGATGTTGTGCAAGTAGACACCCTGTTAAACTCAGTTCTGTCTAAAGTATAAAACAAAGCGTTAGTAGCACGTGCGTCAAGATTGGCCTTTTTCTTGTCATCTTCAGTATATTTATCATGGGGTTTATCAACTAAAACTCTCTCAACAGTAATACGAGGAGGCTTTTTGTAGCCATTAATAACTATAGACCATAAGTCAAAATCAAGAAATTTTAAGAAGAAACTCATCCATGTTTTCTAATAAGTGTACTTTATGCTGTCATGTAGTAGAGGTCTGTTTGTGGCTTGGCTTTCACTTATGAATTTCACAGTTGCCATATGTTATACTGTGATTGTTTTCCATAAAAAATCAAAGACAGGTATTACAGAACTGTTATGTTTTGCCAGAACTTGTCAGCTTTATCAGTCGAACTGCTTCTCTTGGCCGCATATCTTCCTTCTACAACTATTTGTCGACAGGCCGTATATGTCTTTGAACAGTCATGCGGCTTTCCTTCATGCAGACCTGTTTGGCTGTCACCCCCATTTCCTGTATTTCGTATTTATACTCGTAATTTGATTTTGGTACGTATTTTATTTTCTCGACTTGTGGATTCGGGTTCTCGTAAATGGGTTTTGGACCATGGCTTGGTTTTATTTTGTGGAGTTGGTTTGGTTTGGTTTGGTTCTTCATGAGTGGAACACCTTAGCCTATTCTCCCCCTCCATTCCATCACAACCACCCTCATTAAAACCTACCAACCTTTTCTCTCTCCTCCATAACTCCATCAATTTCTTTCAACTTCTTCTTCTTCCTTCTTCTACACAACTCCCCAACCCATAGGCAAGTGCACCTTGCCATCAAATAAGCACCACTTTTATTTGTCCATTAACTAGATTAGGCTGTGGAGAACAACTTTAGAACTTGACATTTTGTGATTTGGAGCTTTTATCCTTCTAGATCTAGGTTTTAACCATTTTCAAAAATCCTTGGTTTTGATCTATTAAACTTTGATTTTTGCTTGTTTTGATGCTTCCCTGTGGAAGAGAATTCGATTTTACTCAAGTCAGAACTTTAAAAATCTAGATTTGGTTTTGATTTGACAAAGTTATGAAGAATTGAAGTTCTTGGTGTTCTTGGACCTGCTCTCGGCCAGGAAGAACACCCCTCTGCCTTGCGCTCTTTAGCGCATGGCCGGTTGCACACCCCCCGGCCTGTGCTCTTTAGCGCAGGGCCGATTGTGCATGACCTCAGCCAGTGCTTTGCGCTACGCTGGATTGCGCTGGCGCAAGCCATCCATGCGCAAGCCAGCCATGCGCAAGCCGACCTCTGCGCAAGCCAGCCTTGCGCAATCCACCTCTGCGCAAGCCAGCCTTGCGCAATCCACCTCTGCGCAATCCACCCTTGCGCAGTCTACCCCTGCGCAGTCTACCCTTGCGCAAGGTAACCCCTGCGCAGTCTACCCTTGCGCAGTCTACCCTTGCGCAAGGCAACTCTTGCGCAGCTTTAACATGCGCAGTACATACCCTGCGCAGCCTAACCCCTGACCCCCCTTGCACAACCCACTTTTCTATGATGAATTGTTTATTTCTTTAAGCTTGGCTCTTCTATAGCCCTATATATATTGGTATTTTATAGATATTTTACGTCCATTTTATATCCTTACGCCTTTTTGTCATGAACTTGATTTTACTTAATATGTTTGGAATGACTATTGTACACGGCATGGTATGACAAGGAACTAGCATAACGCGACAGTGACCCGTAGTGGTGCACTCCTGACATGACCAACCTGACATGACAGTGACCCGTAACGGTGCACTCCTGACAGTACCCTGACATAAATTATCTTGATAACTTGATAGTGGCCCGTGGCGGCGCACTCCTGACTTGACTTGACTTGTAACTTTTAACTTGACTCGTATAATCAACTTGACACCGTGGGTGTTCCTGCTTGCCTGCTTGTACAATCCTCTTGTCTTGTCTTGCATCATGTCTAGGACGTGACTTCCTGGGTACCACGGCCAGGGACTCGCGCTAAATTGGATTAGGCTAATGATTAGATCAAACTAGAACATGGAGAATTCCCAGTCATAGCCAATCTCGTTATCTGGGCGCTTTAATGGACTTGTAGCTTGCCGACGAGTAGAGCACATTTCCAGCACACTGTCATGTGTTGCACCCTCTAAGTCACCTAAGGGTACATTTGTCTTTCGGGCAATGTACCCACCTATAACTCTCAACCCGCGGAAGGATAACTGGATAGTCTGCAGGGCTTAGGATTGGAATTCTCACTTGCATCTTGTTAGTAATTAGGTTTGTGATAACCCTAGTTAGTTAAAGTAGTAAGCCGTAGTATTTGTTTGGCCGATTGCGAATGGATGGTGTCCAGCCTTGTCTAAGTCTTGTCTAGCTCCAGTACCTGCTATCTCCTGAGCATGTTTGTTTTACTTGTCTTAACGATAAATGAGTAGAGACAGTGAGCTATTCAGGCGAAGGGTTACAACCCCGGTCCATGTCTGGTTTAAGGATTGTAACCTGGCTCCCGGAATGGTTCTACGTCCCTAGTCGTTTATCGCCCTGTGTACTTTACTACTTGTACTTTCTTTTATTCTTATGTTCTGATATGCTGGCTTTTGTTCTTATTTGTGGCCTCCTTGTGGCACTTGCTCTTTCTGGGTTTGACCCAGCTGGTTTTGTGTGGCCAGATTTCGGAGCAGCTCCCGAGGATCTACCAAGCTTCCAGCCCAATGGTGAACAATAGAAGGAACCGGGGCTACGAGTGGGTTTTCCCTTTTTGTTTCACCCACTTATATGTAAATTTATTCTTTTGAGGCGTTTAGCCGACGAGCACCTGTTAGCTCGATGCACATTTACTTACTGTCTGCCTACGGGCTGTAAATATGATTAACAAATCCTAGGGTTGATCATGTATGACTGAACTCTCGCTAGTCCTATCATTTTGTACGACTAGCTTCATGATCATCCAATATGTAATATTTGGGACGCCTTATATATATATATTTGATGCTCTAATATCTTGTAACTCTGTTAATTACTTGAGATTGAGACAATAGGCTTGACCTTAAGAGACTGCTGGCTTGTAGTAAACCCTCATATCTAGACAGCCGTGACCGTATAGTTGAGATGTATTCTATTTCAATATACATAGCTGGCTATGTCTGCCCCCGCTCTCCAGTATTCTGGTTCTGGGGCGTGACATTGGCCTAAAGTACCTATGCGGCAATTTGGAATCTGTATGAACTCCATATTTTTCATGCTTCTACAAGACCCCCTTCAAAATTTTCAAATTGCAAATTTGAAATACTTTGAATAAGAAGCTTGAAATTATGTCAAGCCATAGGGAGTCTTCAAATTTGCAGGAAGTTTTTCGAACTGCAAATAGATCTTCAGTCGCAGGGAGATCCTGAGTCGTAGGGACACTTCGGGCCGCAGAGAGCCTGCCAGCTGTCACTGTTGCATTTAATGTTCCTGATTCGACTGTGGATCTATTTTCGAGATGAAGCCGATGGTACTGGGGATAGAGTTCCCAAACATCGACTTTATCTTTAATGATCTCAAAAATCGAAGAGACGTTCGACGGTTATTAGGGATAAAGTCCCCAAACGTCGTCCCTATCCTTAATGATCTCGAGAATCGAAGAGCCGCTTTTCAGCAACTCTATAAATAGGTGTCATTTAGAGAGAGATATCATACTTTCTTCTATGGCTCCAAAAGCTTCTAAGTCGATTGGTGCGGCGGCCAAAGGGAAGAGACTTGCTTCTTCATCGAGAGCGGCAGACACTCCTTTCATTCGTTCCGACGTGCAACCTTCTCTTAAGAGTAAGGATGGTGAGCATATGATGACTGAAATTTCAAATAGCCATATCACATATTTTTTTGTACGGGTCTGTTATATACTTCCTCTGCTATAAGCCTGGTCGATGAATGCCCTATCTCGTCTGGACCACTTGTGTTCTGTATGATAGGGCCGTATGGACTGAGCCGCATAATCGCTGCTCATTCGAACTTGAACCGCCTGAGTGCCTCAAGATGGATCTGTATGAACTTTCCATGACTAAGCTGCATAGGTGCCGCATGAGAACTTTATGATCAGGCCGCATGACTACTGTGTGGCTGGGCTGTATGATTGCCTCGTGACAGATCCGCACGAGTATTGGGCCGCATGAGTTTTTCATGACTGAGCCGTACAAGCATCTCATAATTGAGCCGCATGATAATGACTGGGCTGTATAAATGCTGCATGAGTACTTCATGAAGCCAGCCTCATAATTTTGGGTTGTATGAGTTCTGTTTTGGATGGGCCGCATAACTGGCTAGGCCGCATAACAGAGTTCTTTGTTTCCTTGGTGCTAAATCTCCTTTTTTCCTTTTTTTTTTGTAGGGATCTGGCTAGCAAGCTTTTTCAGGACCGGTGTCGGCGATGGAGTAAAAATACAATATTCTGGCGCCTACATCAGATAGCTCAAAACTCCCCATACTTCGGAAGAGTTTTCCCCGCACCTTTTTGGCATACGCATCAAACAACTCAGGACTCTTCATGCTTCGGAAGAGTTTTCCCCAGGTGGTAGGAAGGGCCTTTATACCTCGGAGACTTGGACGGTGGTCAGGCGTCGTTATGAACGTCCTGCCTTTACGGCTCTCCAAGTAGGCAAAACCACCATCAGGGACCATGTTTTGAAGGTATGGTCCTTCGGAGGAGCGGGGCTAAGGAATCCGCAATACGGAGGGGAGGATAGCATGCTATATTTGCCCTCCTCCTGGCAGCTCCATGGAGATTCAACAGCTTTGTTTGCTTCTCAGCAGTAAAATATGACTTCCTTCAAGGGCCACGAAACTGCTTGAAGACGAAGTGCTGTCAAACCAAACTATACGTTGCCAGATTTTTCTTTCTTTGTTTTCTGCTGTCGATGTAGTCCTATGAATGTAACTAATTTTGAATAAACAGGGTATGCTCACGACATACTTTATCTGTGGTATTTTGTGGTGCTTGTACTAGAGGGCCTAATACAGCATTCATATTTGATAAAGGACATCCTACTGGGAGATTTTTGTGGACCTATTGCCCTTTTGTGGATCTGAAAATACGACCAAATAGATTTGAATGATATTTTGTGGACCAACTACTCTCTGGTACACCGATGGTGCGAGTAATAGATTAGGATAACTTTTGTGGACTTATTACCCTTTTTGTGTACTGGCGATACGAGTACGGATAATAAGTGGGGAGGAAACCAACATATTTACTCAGAGGTAATAAGGACGTGGTAAATATGGGTCAAAACAGAGCCTTCCTACACAGAGGTAATGAGGAGATGGTAGGAGTAGGCATAATAGGGATACACAGAACAACTCAGAGGTGCTATCAACGTGGAAGTTCTATGCATTGGGTGATTTGTTTGTGATGGATAGGAAAACAACTCAGAGATAATATGGACGTGGTTGTTTTTTTTTCTGTTAGAAAATTTTGTGGACCTGTTACCCCTTTTGTGCACTGACAATACGAGCAATAGATTAGGATAAGTTTTATGGACCTATTACCCTTCTGCGCACTGGTGGTGCGGGTAATAGATTTTGAGATAAACTCTTGGTGGAGAGAAGTTATGACCAGGAAGTTCATAGATATGACCAAGAGATGAGATATGAATTCATTCGGAGTAGTCAGAGAGTAAGTTCAGTGGTACCTGAGGGTACGTAACTCAATAATCTGGAAGATTTGAAGTCAGAGTGTAAGTTCAGCGATACCTGAGGGTATATAACTCATAATCCGAGAGATAGTTGGAAGGTGTCGTTTAGACATAGTATTTCTTGAGGAACTTGTCGTTGATGGGCATCATTAGCAAGTCTCTATTTTGTTTTGCGAGACGATACGCGCCGTTGGAGAATACGTTCTCGATGACAAACAGACCCTCCCACTTAGGCTGGAATTTGCTGGGGGTCTTGTGATTCATGACCATTGGTCTGCGAATGGCCAAAACAAGATCGTCGACTTGGAATATTCTCTGTTTAACTTTCTTATTGAAAGCCCGAGAGATGCGCGCTTGGTAAAGCTCTATGCTTTGTTGAGCTTGTAAACGCTTCTCATCTAATGCTTCCAACTCTTGTAGCCGTCGGCGGTAGTTATCGTCCGTCGTTAACCGGTAGGTGAGGGCCAATCGAAGTGAAGGGATCTGAGTTTCCAATGGGAGGACTGCCTCGCTCCTGTAAACCAAAGAGAACAGTGTATTTCCTGTTGCCGTCTGAATTGTCGTCCGATACGCCCATAAGCACTCACCCAGCTTTTTATTCCAGTCGCGTTTGTTTGTAGACACGAACTTTTTGAGGAGCTTGATTATGGTTTTGTTGAATTCTTCAGCCAGACCTTTGGCTGAGCGGTTATATGCTATCGAGGCCATGTTCTGAATTCGATTTATATCACAAAATTGATAGAAAGCGTAGCTTGCAAACTGCGGACCATTGTCGTGGATAATCCTCCGGGACAGTCCAAAATGGTAGATGACGTGATGTTTAATGAAGCAAATCACGTTCGATGTCTTGACCTCTGCCAAGGGAACAGCTTCTGCCCATTCGAAGAAGTAATCAGTGATTGCAAGTATGAACCGATGCCCTCTAGACGACGGCGGGATGATTGGCCCAATGATGTCCATTTCCCATGCTTCAAATGGCCAAGAGGCCACTGTCGGATGCAAGAATTGAGATGACAGATATATAAAATCTGTATGAATCTGGCAACCCTTGCACTTCTTTGCATAATCAACTGCATCTGCGACCATTGTGGGCCAGTAATAACCCATCCGGCAAAGATAATCTTGTAATTTTGGGCCGGATTGGTGAGCCCCACAAGTACCGTCATGAGCTTCACGTAGGGCTTCTTTGGCTTCTGCATTTGACAGGCATCTTAGTAGTAGCCCATCGTAGGATCGTCGATATAACATTTTCGTCTCCGTATCTTAGAAGAATCTGAGGGAGCGTCTTCTGATTGAAGTAACTTCCTTCATATTCTCTGGCAGGATTTCATAGACCGCAAATTCGATGAGCGGGCGTCTCCAATCTTGTATGTCGTTGGTTATCTGGGTGGAGTAACTCGTACCCAGTTGAAGATTGTTCCTGGGGCAGACCAGTTCATGGCCTATTATGTGGACTAGATGATGAGTGTTATTTGGGAGTGCCAAGGAAGCGGCGAGGCCGGCCAGGGCATCGGCTTCGATATTTCATAGCCTAGGAATGTGCTCTATAAAGAACCCCTCTAAGGTTGTAATGATGGCAATTGCTGTCTGATAATAGGGAATCAGATCCTCATTGCGAACCTCGTATGAACCTCGGATCTGTTTAACAACCAATTGCTAGTCACCCCAAGCTTTCAGGTATCTGATCCCCACTTTATTTACGAGTTGGAGCCCAATGACTAGAGCATTATATTCGGCTACGTTGTTCAAACAGGGTTCTGTAAGAGAATACGTCCGATTGACTACTAGTCCAGTGGAAGAAATTAATACCACCCCGACTCCAGCGATGATATCACCTTGTAGCCCCGTTCTTGAAGCACCGTCGAAGAACATTTGCCAAATGGCATCGTACGAAGTCATGTTCGAGGCGACGACTTCATCAGGAATTTTTTCATAAATTTTGGCTATTTTTGAGCCTAGATGGGCTGCTAAGAAGTTAGCCAGGGCTTGACCTTTGATAGCCTTCTACGGAACAAAGACCATGTCGTATGGGATAACAGTATCATCCAGGTAGCTAGACGAGAACTGAGTACGCCTGGCTTGGTCATAAGAACCATGAGGGGATTAACTCGTGAAACAACATGGATGGTCTACCCTGTCACATAGTGTCGTATTTTTTGAATGTCGAACACTAGGGCAAGGCACTCCTTCTCCACGGCAGTGTACCTATGTTCCGATCCTACCATCATCCGACTGAGATAGTAAATGGCTTGTTCATGTCCCGCATCATTATTCTGTTCTAGCAGAGCACCGAAGGAGTGTTCCATCGCCCGTACATAGAGCAGAAAGGGCTTTCCAGCGATCGATGCTACCAGAACTGGCGGATTCATCAGGTACTACTTAATATCATCAAAGAAACGATGACATTCCCTGTTCCATACAAAAGAGACACCTTTCCTCATGAGTTGAGTGAAGGGTTGGCATCTCCCTGAGAGGTTCGATATAAACCTCCGGATATAGGCTAGTCTTCCCTGAAGGCCGCGGAGTTCGCGGAGGTTCTTTGGTGGATTCATCTCCAGGATTACTTTTGTTTTGTCGGGATCTATGTGAATGTCCCGAAAAGTAATGACAAAGCCCAAGAACTTTCCGCTGGACACACCCCTAGAAAAGACTTGGTGGGATTCATCTTCAGGTTGTGTGCCCGCATGTGGTCGAACACTGTTCTCAAATCATGTAAATGATCATTTTTGGTGTAGCTCTTGACGGCGATGTCATCTACGTAACACTCCACCGTCTTGCGCAAATGATCTCTGAAGATGACACTCATAGCCCGTTGATATGTAGCACCAACGTTCTTCTGGCCAAAGGGCATGACCGTATAACAATATACGCCGATCGGCGTTCGGAATGATGTATACTTCTCATTATCATGAGCCATCTTGATTTGATTGTATCCTAAAGAGCCATCCATAAAGGACATGCGCTCGAGCCATACGTATTATCGATCATTATGTCGGTGATCGAAAGAGGGAATTCATCCTTAGGGCATGTCGTATTCAGATTGTAAAAATCGATACAGATTCGGATTTTCCCTTTCTTCTTGATGACTGGCACTACGTTGGCTACCCAGTTTGGGTGCTGCTCTTCACGGATGATACCGCTAGCTATAAGCTTGTTCACTTCCGCTTTGATAGAATTCATGATGTCTGGACAAAATTGCCGCTGCTGTTGCTTGACTGGTTTTGCGTCCGGATAAATATTGAGCTTATGGAGTGCAATCTCGGGGTTTAGCCCTGGCATGTCTTCATAGCTCCAGACGAAGACGTCGATGTATTCTCTGACAAGTTGTAATAATAACTCCTGCTCATCGTCTGTCAGACTTTTACTGACGAAGATTGGCTTTGGAGAGGATTCATCGCCGAGGTTAACTTGCATAACCTCATCTTCAGTGGAAGGATTATGAAGTTCAAAGCGTTTCTCCCATTGTGCATCTAGTTGCTGGACCCATGGCTCCAACTCAAGTAGTTCAAGTAGGTCTTCGTCTTCTTCTTTGATATCAGCGGATGTTATATTGGCAGATAATGTTTGTCTGAATATATCTCCAATACTGTTATCGAAGTCGTAAATGGGTGACTCAGATGAATGGGAGTGCCACTCGTATTCTTCGTCAGAACTTTGGGACATTGTCGGTGGAGTAACAAACCCGAGGTCGCGTCGGGATTTGTGATAATGATCCTGAGGCTTCCCTTCCGGTACCGGCGGCTGTAGAGGCAACCGTCGACCACTGCCATAATTTAGACCAGGGGTAGCCTCCATGTCGTACCCCTTCTTTTGCATGATGTACTTGGCTTGAGGACTATACAAGTAGAGCGGTAGTCTTCCAGCGTCGGGTCTGAGGCTGGACTCTTGTGGCGTGAAAGATTGAGGACCTTCTTTTCGGCCAAAGATGATTGTGTGATCCCATCCTCTTCTGTCTGGGACCGGGAAGTAAGCGTCTTTTTTGGGAGTAAGTCGATTTGGGGTATGGACGGTTGACATCTGTGTGTGCAGGCTAACGTCTAGACTATCCCGTACGGCATATGTTAGATTAGGCTTATCATACTCAGAGTAGTCTAACGACAGCCTCTTATTGATGAAATAAGGGATTTTATCGACAGGGATTACATCATCAGTAGAGGGGCTATCCACCTGTGTAATCACGTATTTGGCGAGTTCTTTGTCCTCCTTGGGTACCCCCTCGAGCTTAGAGGTCGGGATGTTATCTTGGACAGCTTGACCACCAGGGGTTCTGCTTGAGGTATTGATTTGCCTGAGAGTGTTGGATTGACACTTGGCTGCTGACTCGTCTTGGGAAGACGGATGACAATGGACTCAGCAAGGGACTTTGTGTCTTCTGGTCGCCTTGGAGTAGATTTTGGTAATCGGATTACCATCGGTGTTACAGAGGGCCTTGCATCTTCCTGCTGCCTTTGATTGGACTTTGACAACCTGATCATCATTGGTCCTATGACAGGTTTTGGCTCTTGGTTGGATCTCGGAAGATGGATGACCATTGGTTCCAACTGCGTAGGTGTGGCAGGAGAACCGAGCACCTCTTTATGCAAGGTTGCGATAAGGGGTGCGGCCCTGCCCGGTTTGCGGGCTTGGAGACGAATTCTCAAGGGTTCTTCTAGCCCTGTGATGGCTTCCAGCTCGTCCGTTATATATTTCCTGGATTCGTCATATAGACAATCCTCCGAAGGGTAATAAGATTCAACACCTTTGAAGGGATCAATGTCGGCGAATTCGGTCTTCACGAAACCGTGCTTACTGACATATTTGAAACACTGGTAAAGGATGGATGGTACGATCATATAGTCATGTATCCAAGGACGTTCCAGGAGGATGTTGTAGGAGGTGTCTGCATCTATGACGTAGCAGGTAACTTCCGTCTTCAGGCCACCAATCTTGCACTTCAACAGGATCTTCCCTAGGGGATAGCTTCTTCTTGAGTTAAAACCGCTAATAGCAGTGTTGGTTGCTGCTAGCCGATGCATATAGATGCCAAGAAGTTGGAGCAGGCTTTTCGGGATGATGCTTATTGACGAACGAGGGTCTATATGCATCCGATCCACCTTGATGTCGCCTATGTATCCAGTATAGTACAAGGGGCGATCATACAAATTAGACTTGATCAACATGTCCTACGGAGTAAATATGATGTTGTGCATTACATCTGTGCTGTCGCCGCCCTGTAGATCTGCTGGCAGGTCTTTCCCTGGAGGCTTGACCTGAGCTAAGTAGGCATCAACATTCTTGAGTGCTTTGCTTAATGCGACACGAAGATCCTTGGAGAGCCTTAGGAGCTCGTATAGCGACAACTCTGCTGGCATATTAGCCAATTGTGCTAATATGTCGAAGTTGTAAGGTCCCTCCAGTCCCTGAGGTACATCATTGCAGAGTGGCCTATCGAAGCAGGTTTCCTTTGTCTTAGATTTATCCGCCAGTGGAGGCTGAGATGGCCTTGGAATATCAGAGGAAGGTAACGTTGCCGGCTGAGGATCTTCGGCTGGACTATCCCATGCAGGCTGGACTTGTGCTCCAGACCGGGCAACAACATCTGTAGCTTCTTCAGCTTCAGCTAAAATTGTGTGGCAGGCTCTAGACTTCCTGCCCTTCTTCTTGTTGGTAGGAAATGATACCCCCTAGGTAACTTCAGGCACCAAGTCTAGATGTACGCACATGATCTCTCCTCGTGATGTGGTGAGAGGTACCAATCCAGATGTTTGGCTCCAGACGGGTGGAAGATTAGTAACCTCTATCGTTACCCAAAGGATAGGTATGACCCCGTCTGGAGTGCTTGTCGGAGGGAAGTTGCCGAACTGAATAGATACCATGTTCGTCACCACGGTAACCTCTTCAAAGTCTATCGACAGAGCTTTGGAGTCGATAAGACTCTGAATGTACCGCTTCAATTGGAAGCAATCATGAGTGGCATGATGGACATAGCGGTGGAAGTGACAACACTTTGGGTCTTTCATTTCTGCTGCTCGGGGCTCGCGCCTTGGTGGATGGAGCTGGATCCTACCCCCTTACAAGAGCATATCGAAGATAGGTTTGACATGACTATCTTCAAATGAGTAATTGACCTTGAGCTACGGACCTTCCGTCTATTTTTGTTTGGGCTTCTAAGTCGCATCAGTGACCATGGCCTGTTTGACCTTGTTGTCCCGGTTAGTGGTGGCACCACTGTTGTTGTTACTGGAGGTGGACCCAGGACGTCTGCCCTTATCTTCTCCATTTGGGATGTGTAATCCCAACTGGCGAGCCTTCTTCAATTTTGCCTCTACGTTAGTATCCCTTATGATGAAGGTTGTCTAATCCCTGAATTGGTCGTCGTCCATCCAGAGGCTAATTGCGGGGAGCAACTTCTTCTGGCAAATTTCAATCAAGGAGCTCTCGGTATTGCCTTGGGGCAATTTCATTACGGTTTGGCGGAACCGCTCGATGTAGTTCCTCGTTAGCTCCCTCTCTCCCTAAACGACATCCATGAGAGACGACATCGTTATGTCATGTCCCACCTCATAAAAGCTTTCCAGGATCATGTGTTTGAAGCCGTCAAAAGAGTGAATGCAGTTGTCGGGAAGGTTGCGGTACCAGTCGAATGCGATCCCCTCCAATGCTCCGATGAATAGTCGCGTGAGGATGGCATCACTATACGGCAAGTGGTCGGTTGTGACTTCAAAGTAAGTCATGTACCGACAAGCAGAGGTCTTCCCATCATAAGAATCGATATAGGATGGCTTGTACCGCGGTGGAAAAGGCACATCTCTCCATGCAACGGGATATGGCTGCCGTATTCTGAGATCCCGAGAGGAGTCTCGGGCATTGAACATTGCCCGGCTCCTGGACTTCCCTCCTTGCCTCCTTGGTTTCATCTGCAGCTGAAGGAACAGATAGTGCTACGGGATCATCACCCAAAGGAGGGGTGGTCGTATTGGAGTCCGCGTTGACTGCGGGTCCCAAACTTGTTTATTCGGGCGTCCTTGCTGGTTGAGTTGGCAAGGCAGCTTTAATCTCATCCACGGACTTGACCAAGGTCAGGAGCATGGCTTCCAACATTTTTAGCCGTTGTCGGTCAGAAGGTGCTTCATGATCATCGTCAGCTATAAAGACTGTCCTGGCATGGATAGAGGTGGAAGAGATTGTGGCAGAGGTACTCTCGGTGCCGTACCCTTGTATAGAGAAATTGTTAGGGAATGTCAGAATATTATCTTCGTCAAACTCGGAAGGGGTGCTACCCCATGTGCAGGAAGCCGTATCATTTTGGTGAGGGTGGTAGCCCTCAGGGAAATCTGATTCTGTTACAGAGTTCTGGAGGATCTCTACCCCCTGTGTGTGCTCTTGGTACACCGGGTTGTCGCATACATTGAGGGAGATGCTACCCCCAGCTTCATCTAATCTCAAGGAGGCCGAAGTGCACCCCTGGGTGCCGGAAGCTTCTTTTTGGATCGAGTGCCTAAATAGACACCCTCTGTGGTTGATGGAAAATCCCCAGATGAGGATCTCTTGCAATACTGGACGAGATGGTCGGGATGGAAGAGCCAATCTTATTTTCTCCCTTGCCCGGAGGAACTCTTTGAGTTGAATTACAGGAGGCGAAAGGAAACTCCTCGTCCCCTAGAATTTGGACATGTGCTGGCTGCTGTAGTCGATGGAAAACTGACTGTCGATCTTCAGGTGCTGCTGATTTGTCGCAGCAGCAGTTGATGATGACTTGGGTGCAACGACGCCCCGAGAGGAACTCATTGCATTTTGACGCTGCCATCTTGCATTTGTGAGTAATCACGTCACGTAAGTCGGTAGGAAGCTTCTCTACCTTTGCACCCAACTTGTGAACTCGGGAATCCCGAGCGCACGGGTGCTTAGGCATCATGTTTGCTCCCTGATCCGTGTCTAGTAAAAGCTCTTGCTCTGGATCTTTAGAGGGAGACTTTAAAGACCCACCCTGTCCGTTAGTCCTGGGGGACTGGACGCAGGTGGTTCTGTACAACTTTCCGTCAGGAGCCCGTGTAACAGTCAATGGGTCCCACTGACAGTCAGCAACTTGGACAGTTGACTGAGCTGGTTGGGCCCGCACTACCGTAGACTTTTTTGATTTAGCACCCGAAGGCGCATAGTAAAAGGAGTCCAGATTGATACATCTCGCATCTTGAGTGAGCCGCCTGACGTCGGGCCTGCATGAGAGGCGGTCGAACACAGAGCTTCTGACAGGGCCGCATGAGATGTCCTGTTTGAAGCCAGGATTGGTAGTCGCATGGACCATCTTCTTGCGGCTAGAACTGGCAGTTGTATGGATCATCTTCCGGCGGCTAGAGTTGACTGCAGCATGAGTTGGCTGCCTGTGGCCAGAGTTGGCTGCCGTATGGACAGACTGTCGATCTCCTCTATGCCGATCCTTCTTTGTCCGTATGGTTTTCCCTTGTGCCCCCAAAAACTCAGCATCGTAGTATTTTCCTCTGCTAGATTTGGGGACAGTGGGGCCCTCCGCGATCGAAAGCAAAGCCGCAGGAGAGTTCTGGTCACCGTCTTGGGTTGCAGAAGGAGCTTCTTTGAGAACTTGGTCGGGGGCAATAGTTTTGCGCACCGACGCCTTGCGAGTCCTCTTTAGGTCGGCTCGCTTCTGAGACGGGCTGGCGCTCCCTTCAGAAAGCAATTCTTCTAAGGCTTGTTGGTCAAAACGAACCACAAGCATCTGTTGTGTAGAGCCGAGCTTGGACGCGTCAGATTGCGTCACCAACTTCTCATCGGAAGAAAAGGATGTCCCGAGCAGAGTCGCCATCGTGTTTGCCATAAAAAATCAAAGACAGGTATTAGAGAACACTGAAATTGATTGTAAACTCGCTTGTACAAAGGAAAGCCTAGAAAGAAATCCTAGGAAATAATCTAAGTACAATTGTTTAGTTTTGATTCTGGGGGTGATGGTGGAGGCCCGGGAAAGTGCTATCAACTCTGCCTTACTCCGTGGACTATCTGATGCAGTCTCCAGCTCGTGAAAAAATTGCTTTTCTCTTGAAGGTTGCCAGCCTTTTACAGGGGTGTGGCACCCTGCTATTTATAATATGATGTATTTTGAGCCGCATAGATGGCTTGCGGCCACGTGGCTGATTAGCACGCGAAGACCCGCTCTTTGGCTGCCATCTGTCGATTTGTTGGGATTTTGTTGCAGCAAATCTGGGTAGTTAAGGACTTGGTCAGATTACTACGTGTCCTGTTGTGTATAGTTTTCTTAGTCTTCAATCATGTGGGGTCGTATGAGACTCATGCGGCTTGGATCACAGTTACTCCTGACTGTATGAAGTTTGGAAACTTTGGGGCTGCATAAGTTTGAGTCGTATAAGGTTCATGTGGCTTAGATGACACTCTTCTTGCCCCATGGAGGCGTACGAACCCTGCTTTTGGATGACGTCTCACGTCTTATCTTTCCTGTCGAAGTGTCAGAACTGTCATGTTTTGCCAAGACTTGTCAGCTTTATCAGTCGAACAGCTCCTCTTGGCCCCATATCTTCCTTCTACAGCTGTTTGTCGACAGGCCGCATATGTCTTTGAATAGTCATGCGACTTTTCTTCATGCGGACCTGTTTGGCCTGAAGTACATATGCGACAATTTGTAATCCGCATGAACCCCATATTTTTTATGCTTCTACAGTGATCTATATAACAATTAGGAATAATTGAATATAACTGTAATTTTATCTTGCTTTACCTGTATAACCCGCTCTGATACCAATTGTAGGAGCGAAGCCTTAAAACAGAATGCTCTAGTGGAGGTAAATAGAGTAGGCAGCAGAATATTACTAATTAAAAACTTGTTAGCAGTAAGATCACAGAATTAAATCAATAATCACAAAACAATAACTGTAAAAGAAATGAGATCAAAAGGCAAACACAAACACAACGATGTATACTGGTTTTTCTCTTGTGAGGACTAGTCCAGTCGGAAGAACTCTAGCTTCCAGTTGAATACACTATTGGAAAATCTTGCAAGTTTTCATACGAAGTCCTTGCAACTTCTACAGACGCGAGCTTTGATACGAAGAACTCGACCAACTTCAATTTTGAAGAGTCTTTCTTCAATCAAACATGTGATTACAATTTCTCTGAAATCTTCTATACCGCACCGTACCGTAAATTGACTAGAGAATTGTAACTGGCTTGGGATTTAAAAATGAAAGCTTTTTAGAACGCTTTGGAATAGAAACGTAAGCTTAGAAGAGAAGAGATGAAAGTGAATGACTAATTGAAATAATCAGAATGCTTCTCTATTTATAGTTTTTCCAAAAGCAGAACTCCGACAGAATTCGGACTGAATTCGGACAGAACTCTATGAGAAAATCTTTTAAAAATCTGCAACTGAAGGAAGACCAAGTTTTCAAACGTTCAAAAATCAAACGGTCACTAACCGAACTCGGGCCGAGTTCTGTCAGGGCAGGCTAGGGTTTTTCAAAAATGATTTTTGGGCTTTTTGAAATCCTTAAGAAGCTTTTGTAAATAAGCGATGTTTTTCAAAACATAGGTCATTTTTTAAAACTATTTTGGATAACCTATTTACTGGTACGACTCGGTATACAACATATTTCTAGACTCAATAAAATTGAAAAATACATTGCATAAAGAAATACAGACTCGAGTGGCAAACACAACTTCGGTCTTGAATTGAGTAGATATCCGACCTTGATCAATGTCCAAGTGTCCAAAACGTCTTGAGTAAACATCTGAGTAGCTCCGTATATCGAGACAGAGTTTGATCAATTGTTAAAATCAGGTTTGACCATGACCAATAGGCCAATAAATATCTCAAAAAAATGAGCCTCCAAACGTGTCGATGCCGATTTCCTCTAGTCCAACGCCTCCGATTCCTTGCTAGCAAGTCTCCAACAAGTTCCTCTCCTCCCAAGGATCACAACACACTTCATTTGGATGGATTTGGATGAGAATTGAGAAAATTGGACTTTTGGAAGAGTAGGACAATTTTTAGGGTTTTTTAAACTTGATGGCTACTAGCATATAACTCCAAAAGGGGGGGGGGCTACTGTTATGGCCGGCCAGGGGTTTGCTAGGGTTAGGTTAGGGTTTAGGATAGGCCACCATGCAACTAAAGTCCATATGAAGCCCATTAGCAGAAAGGCCAAAAAGCTACATGTTAAAATAGCCTAAAAATGAATTAATTTATTTCCTAATTAGGACTAATGCTCTAAATTAAAATCTAATTAGCTAAATAGGTTTCTAATCACATGGTTAGTCTTCTACACAAGGTTGACTAAGGTTAAACCATCTGCTATTACCAAAAGCCCTACTCAAAACCAAAACACCAATCAATTTAATAACAAAAATAATCAAAAATTCAAATTCACATACAATTACTATAATACCGCAAATTTGAAAAGTGGGTGTGACATGAATCATCACAACTAGAAGGAAAAAAAAACCAGCCACAACTGCTTCTCGTGACATTAGCCTCCCACCTTGTCTGACATTAGTTTCAATGGGAGTACCAGTTGTAAGTCCTTGCCTATCCTCTGTCAATTCTTTATCAGCATGTCGGGATCTTTCTATCAATTTCTGAATAGTACTATAACACCTTAGTCCCAAAATACTTAGGACGAAGTACGTAGACATGCCAGCTGTATACATACGAAGTGTACTCCAATGTATGGAACCCCCGTATGTATACATAAGCTGTAAAAATGTAGTAAACCATGATAACTAAATCTCATCCACCAAATAAGAGAATAATAATATAAATCAACTATGAAATTTATACATATAGTTAGGCGGAGACAAATCCACTACCAACTATTTTAAAAGAGAGAAATATACAAGGAATGGATAGATAAAAATGACAAGACGAACCAAGGGCAATCATCTTCGAAGGAATGGAGAAGATCATGGCCTTGGCTAGAACACATGTGAAAAGTCACAAAGCACACACCTGGAGAGATAACCAAGTCCTCAGAGGGACGTAACAATATACATAAAGAACATGCCACATAACTGAATATATATAATATGTCATAAGTCACAATTAAAGTAAAATAATTCCAATCGTAACAAGATCTAATACCTCATCATCGAAACAGTGGACGACCCCTACAACCAAACAAGGACAAGGGCTAGAGTATTATTCCGCGATGCGACATTATCCTAAGCTACTAATGGAACGGGGGAGACATGACATTGACTAGGGTTACCTAACTATCTAAAGTGTTTATGCAGTTGAGAACAAACCTTTCGTCGCATGAGCCCTGGCTGTAAATAGGATCTGGTATAGTCCCCACTTGGGCACCACTGACCTAAGCGCATGACGTTCAAAAATGACAGTGGCCAACCTGAGTGGATTATCTTAACCCAAGCGCATAATGTTCAAGAACGTTAGTGGCCAACATAAAGGGGTAAGCATACCCGTATCTCCAGCGGAGCTTCCGGGTTGTATGGAAATGTGTAATAGAAGCCCATACGACAAGGAAATGTTCTCTCCACCCGATGCACCTATCGACGTCGCATCCGCGATCATGCACCTCTACTAACTGCTAATTCTCCTAACATGCCTCTATTAGCAGTTAGACCTAATGCATGCGCACGGGTGATCAGCCAACACGCAAGTACCTCTACATGCTACTCATCTCACACATACCTCATGGTACAACGGTGTCAAGGTTTATGTAATACACTACAGATGGTAGTCCTTTAACTCTAGGTCCATATACAATCAAAGGATAATAAGTAAAGCTAATATCACTGAGCAGGCAATAAATCAGGAACTGTAATAATGGTATAGCTACAAAAACTGAAAATAGGTAAACAGTAATATGCAATAATAAAAATGCAGACTAAATATAAGCAATAAATATGGCAAGGTATCTTGCCTGAGGTTGTGTGCAAAAGGGCGACGTCAAATAGCTCGAACCGTCAGAATAGCGAAGCGATGAAAGCCAAATCCCTCATACGTCCTCGGATGCTGAAATAAACATGACGAACATATTTGGAATAAAAGATATGTCTAGGAAATGCCTGTCCAAAAATCTAATTTTGGAACAAAGGCAAAATCGTACTTTCGGGTCAAAACGATGTCCGCCGTCGGACCCATTTTGCATTAAAATGCGTGCCAATATCTATGGTCTCTAAAGTCGTCAAACTATATGTCTACGGGTTCGATTTAAGGAAACGAACCCATGGTATGTCCAATTTTAGATTCCGGTGAGCCGTGCACAAATTCGCCCGATAGAGCGGGTCACGGGCCCACCAAATAGGCGTTCCAGTCGACCTTCTCAGAATCGGACCAAAATTGGCGTACAAGACCAAAAAAATGATACGGTCCTGCTAGCACAAGTTTTGTTTTGATTCGACGAGCGTGCACAAAGTAATTGGAGAATTTTCAAAGTGGCCGATACGGTAAATTTTGATGGATACGAATCAAATTCGTCGCGCACATGCAACCAATTTGAATTCCGTCAAAGCCCACACGTCCGCGAAGTCGATACGCAACTTTCGATGCTTTCGGTTCACGACCACGTCACCCAGTTTGTCGGGGCGCACATCGTATCAGATGTTTTTTATTAAATTTTGCTGTTTTAAAAATATATTTTCTTTGATTTTTAAAAACAAATAACTTGAACTACATTTAATGAAAATAGAAACTAAAATGAGGCTTTCAATCTCTGTTAGGTTGTCTATAATACTGTCCAGATGGATTTTCAAAACTATTAATAGGTTGACGAGGATCTGTCCGTAAACAGGGGTTCATGGACTGCTCTACGTCCTGTTTTCGAACAAGATTTTGATCGACTTTGTGTCCATTTCCTAGATAGGTCGTGTAACGATATCAATAACTAACTACTAGGGGTTGAAGACGGTTATGTTGTCTATCAATAGAAGTTGACAGATCGAAATTTGATTGAGCATAGAGGGAGAAAATCGGATTATAATCTAGTACCTTGGGGGGTTTCGGCCTGCACAAGCAGTAGGTGGCTGCTGTGGCTCCGCTTTGCGCGGCTGCGCACGGCCGACGGTGGCCTGGACGGGGATGCCGAGGAGGGAGGTTTGCGGCCGGGGGGTTGGCGCGGGGTTAAGGATTTTAGGGTTTTCATGTGTTGCTGTTGGCGTTGTTGTTTATATATCAAGGTCGGAGGGTTTGGACGCTCGAGTGAACAGTGCCCCCCCCCCCCCCCCCGCAGGTACTGTTTACCTGAGGAATTCTTCTTTTTTAAACAAATATATAAAATATATATATATATATATATATATATATATATATATATATATATATATATATATATATATATATATATATATATATATATATATATATAACTTCTAAATACTAATGAAATTTCAAATATAATTTCATAAAATTCACAAGAATATCCTAAAATATTTTTGATAAATTCATTGAACTTTTTACCTACTTACATATATAGTAGCAATTCTTGCTACTATTAAATATTACTAAAATAATTCATTTATTATTTACAATACATTTTTAATTAACAAATAAGACACTATAAATTAAAAATAAAATTTTGTAAATTCCTAAAAAATAAAAATACTTTCTAGTATATTTAGTAGGTATATTTGTTAAAATTTTATCTATAGATCTATATTGTAGCTTTTATGTTGCTACCAAAATATTAAACAAATATTGATTTAAAAGTCCACAAAAAAATACCGTAAAGTATATTAAGTATATTAAAATAAAACTTTAAAAAAACTTAGGGGTTTTACAAGTACTGCGGTCGAACGGCTCAAAGAATTTAGGATCGCAGTACATGTGCTCTTGTGCCTTGTCTTCATAAATGCAGCCCAAAAATAAATACGCCAACCATTTGGATAAATAACATGTCCCATGTGTGTGGCTATTATAGAAAACGGTGTAGATCATGAAGTGGCATAATAATTCCTCGAAGACTGCAACCATTCTTGAGTTCTTCTCAGCAAGGGTATTTAATTCTTCATTGGTTAGCACATACTCTTCATAATAGTTTTCACCCACTGGCAGATGAGAGATATACTGCATCTCATGAAGAGCGAGGCCTATCTCTCCGTGAGGGGTCGTAAAAGTTCCCGTTCTACTGTTGTATCTCTCCGTTAAGGCTAAAAATAAGTAGGAATTGGTGCGAATTCCACGGAAAGTAGAATGGATTGGCTTGTAAAGTTCCAAGTCTAGCAGTTCATCTTTAAAATTATTCAGAGCCCAGATCGAAAGATAGGTCCAACATTTGTTCTTTGGTTTCATTAAACCTGTCAGCCGCATATTCTTATTTGGATACTTCCCTTCAGCCTTAGTAAACAAGTTCGCGAAGAAGGGAATTCTCACTGGGATCAGTAGAGAAGAATCCTCATGAGGAACACAGCTGGGTTTTAGGCCCCTCAGGTGAGTGTTGCTTCTCTCCGATGAGCTATAGAATATATTCCTATTTTAGGGACTTAGTCTGTAGCATATTCTTTCCACCCTAGCCTGCTGGAAAGGAGTTTGGTCCTAGACCATACTGTGAGGATGACTATGTTGACCCAAACTGGATCGCAGTCAACCTAATCTTGATAATTAACAAATCGATGTTTGTCATGACCCAACCCAACACATAAATCTCCATCAAGCTACAAATCTGATGATTATCACATATCAAGTCAGACGAACATCATCGATGACTGCTCGACAAATACTGCTGTAACTTGTAAACGAAGTCTGTGTTTTTACACTTTTATTGAGTCTAGGCTATTGTACGTTGAGTCGCACTGATTATCTCAACCATAGACTAGATAACCAAAAGCTCCACAAGCAAAAAGACCAAACTGTCAAAGCCCAAAATCAGCCCATGAACATTTTGTCCCCAAGGAGGCAGAGTTCGGGCCGAACTCTGCCCCCACACAGAGTTCGGGCCAAACTCTGTCCCCTAAATTCCAGGGGCTAATTTTTAGGGTATGCTCATTGCTAGTTGTCCAACGGCTAAGTTTTTGAATATTTTGGACAGAGTTCTGGCCGAACTCTGCCTCCCAGAACTAGTATATATAGGCACCCATTTCTCTCATTTCAAATCATCCAATCTTCTCTTCTTCTCTACTCCTATAGCCTATACATCCTAAAGAGCTATACCCTTCTCATCTACTAGCCATAAAACTTCCCAAGCCTACATGGTGCTCAGTGTGAGTCGACTAGATGTTTGTGTGCAAGAGTCTCAAAGAAGTCGCTTGGAAAATTCTAAGTTTCACCTCTGTAATTTTGTAAGAAGTTGGCGTGCTCTTCTGAATAAAGGCACGTATTTGTACACTATTTCACAAAAAGTGGATTTCAATCCCGAACAAGAGTTCTCAGGCCTGGACTAGTCCTCCACGAGGGAAACCAGGTTAAAATTGTTGTGTTTGCATATGCTCTCTGATCTTCATTTACTTTCTGCACTTATACTCTGATTAATCTTTTGTTGGTTATACTTGAATAGAGTTAATTTTTTTTAATTGATCATTATTGACACACGTACTCTATTCGTCCCCCTCTAGAGTTGCCTACACGTAGTTCAATTGGTATCAGAGCCCTGTTCTCTTGATACAGGAGTTACATCCTAGAGTTGATCCATGGCAACCATACAACCCATCTTTACCAACTATGGTGAGGGTCAATCCACATATAGGCTACCCCTATTTGATGGAACAAACTACACATATTGGAAGACTAGGATGAGTTTTTATCTTAAGTCTCTAGACTTTGACCTGTGGACTGTAGTCATTGATGGATATAAGAAACTCTCCAGAATAACTGTCGAGGGGAGTCTCGTCGAGAAACCCCACGACAAGTATACTGATCAGGAGAAGAAACAGGCAAGTCTAGATGCTAGGGCTATTAATGCTCTCTTTTGTGCTATAGACAGGACTGAATTCAACAGGGTCTCCACATGCACCACCTCGCACGAAGTATGGAAGCTCTTGGAGGTGACTCATGAAGGGACCACACAAGTCAATAAATCAAAAGTCAGTCGTCTCACACAGGAGTACGAGGCATTCAAGATGAATCCAAATGAGACGATCACACAAATGTTCACCAGATTCCTCGACATCGTCAACCTGCTATCTTCTCTTGGAAAAGATTATTCCAACCATGAGAAGATACGCAAAGTGCTACGAGGATTGCCGAAGGTCTGGAATCCCAAAGTCATGGTGATCATCAAAGGCAATGATCTTACGGTCATGTCACTAGAAACTTTGATGGGCAAGCTGATGACGCATGAGCTCGATCTAAAAGATTTTGAAGAAATAGCTTCAAAAGAAAAGGAGATTGTATTGATAGCTCATCACCGAAGAACCAGCTCAGAAGACACTGATGACGGCGACTCCGAAGGTGACGATCAAGCTCTCTTAGTTCGAAACTTCAAGAAGTTTCTATGCTTCAACAAAAAGAAGAGAGAATAAAGTGACGGTGAGGAAGAACCCACCTACTTCGGATGCAAGAGGATGGGAGATGTCAAGAAAGATTGTCCCATAGCAAAGAAAGTAAGCAGATACGAGAAGCCATACAAGAAGCCAACTACAAGGAAGTATGCCAACACTAGCATCTGGCATGAAAGCGAGGCTAGTGATTCAGACAAGGAAGAGGACTCTCCGTAAAATATGGCTAACATCTGTCTAGTGGTGACTTTAAATAAGGTAAAAGATTCTTTTGATGATTTCTCATTTGATGAACTTGGTGATGATTTTAGTGATCTACTTGAAGATCACAAAAAGGTACTCAATAATATATAATCATGCAACGGATAAGATAAAGGACTGTGAAACCGAGATTCATAGACTTTCATGTTTACTAAATAATGTTAGAAATACTACACCTACGAAAAATACTAAAGACGTATCCAAGCTTAAATTAAGTTAACACGATGCCAAATCAATCATTGAGAAACAAATACTTGATATTACGGCTTTAAACAAAGAACTTGCTTAAGAGAAAAACATGTTCAAAATTACTAAAAGTAGAATACACGGTCTTACCACTAAATGTGATGAGTTAAATGCTGTCTCTAAAAGTCACAACACTTACAAACACAAGACAGCTCAACACAAGAAAGCATGTCACCACAAGAACACTCATCCACATGCTACACAAAATCATGCTTTTATGTACACCTATTCACATACAGCACGTAAAACACACACACATAAACACCATCATTATTCTGTTGCACTCAATCAATATCATCATCATGCTGCTACACACAGTTACTATAATCACTCTACTGCTGCACGTAGCTATCATCACCCTACTTTTGAACATCACTATCAACATGCTCTTATCATAGACATGCATGCTAGATGTACATATTGCGGTTTATATGGACATATTTCACCACAATGTAGAATTAGAAGATTAGTTAATAAAAATATATATGCATAGGTATCGAAGTCTAACCTTTCAGGACCCTCAAGAATCTAGGTACCAAAGGTCACATCTATTCGTGGTGTAGGTGGACCTTTCCTCTTCAACTAGAAGCAAGTGGATTCTCGATAGTGGGTGCTCGCGTCATATGACTGGAAATGCAAATCTATTCGTAATACTATCGATGAAAAAGGAAGGATACGTTTCCTTCGGCAATAACCGTAAAGGCTATATCATATGTAACGGTACAATTGGTTATCCTCCTTCTCTCGTCATTAACGATGTCTGTTTAGTGACCGAGTTAAAGCATAACTTACTCAGCATTAGTCATCTTGCTGATGATGGATATGATATTAACTTTGGGAAAACTAAATGCTTTATCTATGATAGATCAACTGGAGACATCAATTTTGAAGGGATAAGGGAAGATACCATTTATATTTTCTATCTATCTAGTGATACTAACAGTGCAGGAAGATGCCTTTACGCTCACAAAGACGAAAAGATCCTATGGCATCAACGTCTTGGTC
Source organism: Iris pallida (assembly GCA_029216955.1). Classification (NCBI taxonomy): domain Eukaryota; kingdom Viridiplantae; phylum Streptophyta; class Magnoliopsida; order Asparagales; family Iridaceae; genus Iris; species Iris pallida. The sequence continues at coordinate 3,981,225 of JANAVB010034420.1, forward strand.
ATGCCAACATGGATACTATATCCAGACTATCTACGAAGAAGCTAGTCAGAGGACTGTCGGATATCATATTCAAGAAAGATACGATATGTGCCGAATATGAAAGGAATAAGGCTACCAAATCTTTCTTTAAATCCATAAACACTGTAAGTGCTACCCGAGCATTGCAATTACTTCATGTGGACTTATTTGGTCCTAGTAGAGTAGCCAGTCTTGGTGGAAAACTCTACGCTTTTGTCATTGTAGATAATTTTTCAAGATTTACTTGGATTTTCTTTCTTACAAACAAAAGTGATACAATTTCTGTTTTCAAAGTATTTTCTAAGAAGGTCCAAAACGAAAAAGGCTACATGATTACTCGTATCCGAAGTGATCATGGTGGCGAATTCGAAAATTCTAATTTTAAAAAGTTTTGTGATTCAAATGGTTTTAGTCATCAATTTTCGTTTCCAAGAACTCCTCAACAAATTGGTGTTGTGGAGCGGAAGAATAGAACTCTTGGTGATATGGCTAGAGTTATGCTAAATCAATTCTCTCTTCCGATATACTTTTGGGCAGAAGCTGTCAGGACAGCGTGCCATGTTTTGAATAGGGTGTTGATTCGGCCTATTTCGAAAAAGATACCCTATGAGCTTTGGTTTGGTAGGACTCCTAATTTTCTTACTTTAGAGTGTTCGGTTGTCGTTGCTTTATCCTGAATACCAAAGACAACTTAGGCAAATTTGATGCCAAAGCAGACGAAGGTATTCTTCTTGGCTATGCGGCCAAGAGTAAGGGATATAGAGTGTTCAACAAACGCTCCATGATTGTTGAAGAGTCTACTAATGTTACTTTTGATGAGGATAATAGTAAGGGATATAGAGTGTTCAACAAACGCTCCATGATTGTTGAAGAGTCTACTAATGTAACTTTTGATAAGGATAATAGTACAGCTGCCATTCCTGACGATGATGAACAGTCAACCTCTACACCTATAAATACAATGTCTGAAACCAGTTCTCCGGAGGAATTACCTAAGAAGTTTCACTTCACTCCCTCTCATCCAAAAAAATTGGTAATAGGTGAAGTATCAAAATGGGTAACTACTCGATCTTCTGTAAGAGACACTATAGCTAGCACTGCATTCATTTCTCAAATAGAGCCTAAAAATGTTTTAGAAGCTTTTAATAACGAATTTTGGATTTTTGTGATACAAGAAGAACTCAACCAATTTAAAAGAAGTCAAGTTTGGGGACTTGTTCCTAAACCTACTGGCCACTCAATAATTGGCACTAAATGGGTTTTTCGTAACAAAGTAAACGAGGACGGTTCAGTCTCTCGCAACAAAGCTCGTCTAGTAGCCCAAGGATACAACCAAGAGGAGGGCATCGACTATGATGAGACGTATGCTCCTGTTGCCCGACTTGAATCCATTCGAATGCTTTGTGCATTTGCAAATTTTTAAAACTTTAAAAATTTTCAAATGGATGTGAAATTGCTTTTCTACACGGTTTTATCAAAGAAGAGACTTTTATCAAACAACCACCTGGTTTCGAAAATCATAAATTTTTCGACCATATTTTTAAACTTAGGAAAGCTCTATATGGCCTCAAAGAAGCTCCTCGAGCTTGGTATGATCGTCTTAGTACTTTCTTACTTGATAAAGATTTTTCACAAGAAAAAATTGATACTACACTTTTTATTAATTCTCTTGATAACACAATTCTTTTAGTACAAATATATGTTGATGATATTATTTTTGGGTCTACTAATGAGGGTCTATGCAAGGAATTTGCCAAGTGTATGCAGAACGAGTTCGAGATGAGCATGATGGGGGAGCCCATCTACTTTCTTGGACTACAAATTAAACAACTCTCGCAAGGCATCTTCATCAATCAGTCGAAATATGTAAAGGACATGCTAAAAAAGTTTGAGCTTGATAGCATCAAGCCAACCTGCACCCCTATGGCTACTACAACAAAGCTGGAACCTGATGAAAGCGGCAAACCGGTTGACCAACGTAAGTATCGAGGTATGATTGGTAGTTTATTATATTTAACTGCTAGTCATCCTGATATTATGTTTAGTATTTGCTTGTGTTCTAGATATCAAGCCAATCCAAAGGAATCACACATGACCGTAGTTAAGCGTATCTTTAGATACCTTAAAGGAACTATTACGGTAGGCTTGTGGTATCCCAAAACTACTTCCTTTGAATTAATCGGATTTTCCGATGCTGATTTTGCGGGATGCAAAGTCGACCGTAAGAGTACCAGCGGTACGTGTCATTTGCTAGGAAAGACGTTAGTCTCATGGTTTAGCAAGAAGCAGAACTTTGTCGCACTATCCACAACAGAAGCTGAATACATCGCAGCTGGTCGTACCAAGAATCCAGTATGCCACTCAAGCACAAAACACAAAGAGATTAGACATCACTTTCTGCGTAACTATCAACAACAAGGCACGAATAATTTAGAGTTCATAGACACTGAACATCAGCTAGCCGACTTCTTTACCAAATCATCGGCCGAAGAGCGCTTCAATTTCCTTTGTCGTGAGTTAGGAATTTTGGATGAAACGGTCATAAAATAAATTGGACCTGCGTAAATAATGATTCTGACATATATCTTTATGGTGACTTTGCTATGGGTACAAGCCGAAGGGCAACAAGGCGTAAAAGCCTAAGCGACACGGTGCACTAGTCTTCGGACTACCGCTAGCTGGGATCCGGCCCCTACAGCTACCCCATGGCAGTTTCATCGTAATGATCGCTGTCTTAAACCATTATTTATTATATGGCTTAATTATTTTTATGACTTATTCAATTCAAACTTTCAAATTCTAGACGTTTTCTCTCAAAACATAGCCATTTTTTAAACTTTCATGTGTTCTGGAACATGGAGACAGAGTTCGGGCCGAACTCTGTGTCCATGTTCACAGAACCACCTTTGGTTCTCAGCTATCCATCTTTTTGATCCGATGGTCAGGATTTCACCCGACCTGTTGCCCCTAAAGCACTTAAACCCGAGAAAACTCCTCTCTCCTCACTTGCATCTTCTTCCACCTTCCTCCAAACAATTTTTTTTCTCAAATCCTAACCCTAGAAATCCAATTTTAGGGCTCCTCTCCTTTCCAAACTCAAGATCTAAGGCTTTTAAGGGGATCTCTTCCATCTCCCATCATTTGGGTGAGGTATAATTTCCTTTTCTCCTCTATTTTCTCTTTCAAATTTATTTCCTCCATGGCTCCAAGACTCCTTGGTAGAGGTAAGAGAAGAAGGAGTGATGGTGCATCATCTTTCCATCCTCCTCCTCCTTCTCCTCCTCATCTTGCTCCTCCAATCCATCCTTTATTCAATCCACCACCACCACAAGACCCCAACACCTTCAATGAACAACTATTTGTGTCATTAGATGCATCCAATGAATGGTTTTTCGATTTTCGTTCACGAAGCGTGTATACGGGACATCCGATAAATTTTACTAACTTTTCGGATTATGATTCCTTGTTTCAATATTTGCGCTTAGATGAATTAGTTACTACTTCATCTATCGTTTATTTGAATGTGATACAAATGTTCTATTGCAACTTAACTTTTGACGCCACACAGATTTATTCCCTTGTCGCCAGTATCGATATTTCGTTTGATGACTTTAAGCTTGCTAACTATCTTGAGATCCCGGAACCCAATTCTTGGGAGAAACTTGTTGACGCCCAACAATTTCAATTTTTCGACGGATCTTCGCATGAGAGCTTCAAGGATTACTTGTGTACCCCTAACACTCGTCCCCGCAAGCTACGGGCAAAATTCCTCAACCCGTACTTTTATAAACTTCATCTAATTCTTTTCTCCATGATCTTGTCCAATGCGGGATCGACCGATGAAGTATCCTACCTTGATATTTCTGCTCATTACCATCTCCACTTCTATGTCCTATTCAACATTCCTCGCACGATGATGGACTGGATGATTCGTTCAAGGACGAAACCCCGATCATTGGTTTACGCCATGTATTTGCCAATGATCTTTCGTTCTTTCCATATTCCATTCGATGAGTGTCAGTTTCTTCCCGCCCCTGCCTATCTGTCCAAGGCACGGAGGCTTCTAGCTGCTGTAGAGTCCCCTGCTGAGTCTGAGCACTCTGAGTCTAATGCTCGTACTGAACCTCCTGCTCTTGGTGACCCTGAGCCCGAGCCACCTACTACCCTTGAGTCCCTTTAGACTATGCTGAGAGATTATTTTCGCTTGGAGGACGATCACTGGATTCAGATGGATTACCGTACTACCCTACAGATGATGGCTATCAGCAATACCCTGTATGACATCTAGTACCCCCTGGCTACTCATCCTACAGTGTCATACCCCATGGTACGGGACCCTTCTCGCAAAGGTTTTCATGTCGACGACACTTGGGTCAGGCGGGTACCTGGATTCAGATGCAGCGTTTGTTGATCCACGTCGCTCTACCAGCGGCTCATCTAATTCTGTTGGACCTTTCCGTGCTCCGTGACGGTCGTGGTTGTCATACCCCAGAACCAGAATACTGGAGAGCGGGGGCAGACATAGCCAGCTACGTATATGAAATGGAATCCATCTCGCTATACGGTCACGGCTGTCTAGATACATGAGGGTTTAACTACAAGCCAACAGTCTCCTACGGTCATGAACAAGCCTATTGTCTCAATCACAAGCAAGTAAGTAAAAGTTACAAGAAGTATGATCATTAAATATAAAATAGTAAGGCGTCCCAAACATTACATATTCAGCTGATCATGAAGCTAGTCGTTACAAAATGTTAGGACTAGCAAGAGTTTAGTCATACATGATCATCCCTAGGATCTGTCAATCATGTTACAGCCCGTAGGCAGACAGTAAGTAAAGTGCAATCGAGCTAAACAGGTGCTCGTCGGCTAAACGCCTCAAAAGAATATTTTTACAATAAAGTGGAAGATCAAAAATAAACCCACTCGTTGCCAGGGTTCCGTCTAGTGGCCACCATCTGGCTGGAAGGTCGGTAGATCTTCCGGAGCTGCTCTAAAATCTGGCCACATAAAACCAGCTGGGTCAGACCCCAGAAAGAGCAAGTGCCTCAAAGGAAGCTTCACTTAGGAACTAAAACCAACGATCAGCATAAGATATAAATAAAAGTAAGAACTGGAAATAAAGAAAATACATCAGGATGATATACGACGAGATAACCATGGAACTATTCAGATAGCCAGGTTACAACCCATAAACCAAACAAGGATCGGGGTTGTAACCCTTCGTCTGAACAGAACTTGGAATTCTCACCATTTATCGGTAAAATAAATACAAGCATTCTGGTCATTCAATAATCTGGAACAGGATCAGAGCAAGACTAGACTGGTTAGACTCCATCCAATCACTTCACGGCCAAGCAAGAATTACGGCTTGATACTTTAGCTAACTAGGGTTGTCACAAGCCTAATTACTAACAAGATGCAGTGAGATTATTCCACAGCCACAAGCCCTGCAGACCATCCAGGTTACCCGGGTTAAAAGAATTAGAGTTGAATTCAGGTGGATACATCATCCAGGAAACGAATGTACCCTTAGGTAGCTTGAAGGGTGCAATACATGACAGTGTGCTGGAAATGTGCCCTACTCGACGGCAGGCTACAGATCCCAAGGCGTGCCCAGGTAACGGGATTGCCTGTAGCTGGGAGATCTCTTATGACTAGTGTGTTAATCTAGTTATTAGCCTTAGTCCATTTCAATAGGTACTCCTGACCGTGGTACTCAGGAGTCCCTGTCCTAGACATGATGCAAGACATGACTGGTTTATTTGTACAAGCACAATCGTCCACGGTGTCCAGGTTATTTATACAGGTCATGTCATGTCAGGTAGCCGTCGCAACAACTTATCAGATATATCATGTCAAGTGTACTTGTCAGGAGTACGCCACGACGGGCTACTATCAGGTCGTGTCATGCTTACTTGTCAGGAGTGCACCCCTACGGGTCACTATCATGTCAGGTCAGTCATGCCAGGAGTGCACCACTATGGGTCACTATCGTGTTATGCTAGTTCCTTGTCATACCATGTCATGTACAATAGTCATTACAAATATATTAAGCAAAATCAAGTTCATGACAAAAGGCGTAAGGATATAAAATGGGCGTAAAATATCTAATGAAGTATCAATATTCAGGGCTATAGAAGAGCCATACGGCTAAGGCATATGCGGCCAGGAATGACCTCATACGGCTGGAAGAGAACAGCCCATGCGGCTGAAATAGGGTCAGGCACATACGGCTCAGGGTTGTTGGAATCCATGCGGACAGAAATGACTGGGCCTCATGCGGCTGATGGGGAACGGTGTTCATGCGACTGGTAGGAGGGAAATCCATACGGCTCAATATGGCGGGCACATATGCGACAACATAAGCAAGGGGCGCATGCGGCTACACAAGCAAGGAGCGCATGCAGCTAAGGGGAGGGATTCTTATGCGGCTGATGGGGGCCCAGGTTTATGCGGCTCGAAGAGCAAAGATCCATGCGGCTCGATGTGGAGGGCGCACATGCAGCTGGAAGACTGCGGTCTATGCGGCTCGCGAGTGTTGAGTTCATGCGGCTCAAAGAGAAGTTCACATGCGGGTTGGGTCAAGTAGGGTCCCATGCGGCAGGGGAAGAGAGGGCGCATGAGGCTAAGTCAGAGCATTCATGCGGCTGGAAGATGCGGGGTCCTCATGCGGCTAGCGGAAGGGGCGCATGCGGCTAAGGGAGTTCAGAACTTATGCGGCTGGAAATAGAACGCTTGCCGTATGAAATATTCATGCGGTCAAGTCAAGCACTGTTCATCTTCTCCAAAATTTCAGAAAAGAAGAACACCATGAGAGCCAAGTCCTCAAGCTCCATAACTCCTTCATCCGGAGCCTAAATCCGAACTTCCATAGGTCAAAATGGGGTACAACAAAATTCTCAACAACATGGAACCATCAAAACTCGGAAATAACAAGATTAAGTAGATCTAAACCCAAAAAAATCCGAAAATAATGTAAACATAGATCTACAAGAATCTAGCCATGGAAAGAGAAAATGCCAAGTACTAAAGTAAGTTAAAATTCTGTAAGGGAGAGAATGAAACAATAAAATTTGAGTTCCTCCATGAAGCAAGTTGCACTTGCCTAGACCTCTCTCTCCCTCTCTGGGTAGGTGAAGAAGTAAATGGAAGAAGAAGATGAGTAATGAAGAGAGAGAAAGAAGAATGGGTTAATAAATGGTAGTGGTGGTGGTAGGTAGGGGGTTCACCCTTGGTTCATAATGAACCAATAGTAATCCCAAACCGAACCAAGCCAACCCGAACCAAGAATAACCAAGCCATGAAGGAAGAGCTAAGCAAGGAATCATGCAATACAAGAATAAAATACGTACACGTATTCCAAGAATACGAAATACGAACACAGGCATTACAGTGGTCCCCTTTATGATACTGTTGCTGATGTTTAGGATTTACTTTGCTTCTGCACTTTGTAGTTTCACTCAATTTTATGTAGTTGAACACTTTGCATTGTACTTCTTTATGCTTAGCTTCTATTTGGATTATTACTTGCTAGTTATCTCTTACCTTCGATTTGAGCCTGTGTTGTGTGAATGCATATCTTCTCCTTGATTATTCTTTATGGGGGAGCATATATTTTATTTTGTTAAATGCCAAAGGGGGAGAATATATGATATTTGCTTGTTTTGGGAGCATTGGATAAATACTTGTGATATGTGTATGGATATATGTGTAAGGATGTTTGTTTTAAAGCTTCAATACATATTATGCTTAGTTAAGTACTTGTATCAGGACTTCTCTATTTACGAGGGAGCCGACATGTCCATCTACGGGGGAGCTATATATGTGTCCAGGTATGAATGTTGCGACACGCAAATATCATAATTTTGTCAATTATCAAAATGGGGGAGATTGTTGACCCAAACTGGATCGTAGTTAACCTAATCTTGATAATTAACAAATCAATATTTGTCATGATCCAACTCGACACATAAATCTCCATCAAGCTATAAATCAGACGATTATCACATATCAAGTCAAACGAACATCATCGACGACTGCTCGACAAATACCGCTATAACTTGTAAACGGAGTCTATATTTTTACACTTTTATTGAGTCTAGGCTATTGTACGTTGAGTCGCACCGAGTATCACAACCATAGAATAGATAACCAAAAGCTCCACAAACAAAAAGACCAAACTGCCAAAGCCCAAAATCAGTCCATGAACATTCTGTCCCCAAGGAGGCAGAGTTCGGGACAAACTTTGCCCCCACACAGAGTTCGGGCCGAACTCTGTCCCCTAAATTCCAGTAGCTGATTTTTAGGGTATGCTCATTACTAGTTGTCCAACGGCCAAATTTTTGAATATTTTGGACATAATTCTGGCCGAACTCTGTCTCCCAAAACTAGTATAAATAGGCACCCATTTATCTCATTTCAAATCATCCAATCTTCTCTTCTTCTCTACTCATATAGCCTATACATCATAAAGAGTAACACCCTTGTCATCTGCTAGCCATAAAACTTTCCAAGCCTACACGATGCTCAGTGCGAGTCGACTAGAAGTTTGTGTGCAAGAGTCTCAAAGAAGTCGCTTGGAAAATTCTAAGTTTCACCTCTACGATTTTGTAATAAGTTGGCGTACTCTTCTGAATAAAGGCACATGTTTGTACGCTATTTCACAAATAGTAGATTTCAATCCTGAGCAGAGTTCTCAGGCCTGGACTTGTCCTCCACGAGGGAAACCAGGTTAAAAACTGCTGTGTTTGCATATGCTCTCTGATCTTCATTTACTTTCCGCACTTATACTCTGATTAATCTTTTGTTGGTTATACTTGAATAGAGTTAATTTTTTTAATTGATCATTATTAACACACATACTCTATTCACCCCCTCTAGAGTTGCCTACACGTACTTCAGACTGGCATGAGCATAGCGGGATAGAAACAGATGTCTCGTCATTTCAGAAAGATGAATCAATCTGCTTCCGCTTTGAAACACTCGCATCTTGCATTTTGCCTTAGGCTGGCGGTCTTTCTTGATAGCATCAACAAACAAGAAGGCTGGTTTTTTATGTGGAACCTAATCCGAGCTTACGAGGGGTTCTCCATTCATGAGGCATAATAGGAACTTATCATCCTGAGACCTTAACACGGCTCTTCGGGTCTCGGGCAGATCATACTGAGGAAAAGGGACATGGGACAAATCTTTCTGATACTCAGACACCCGGAATGTAGATGCCAGTTCTTCAGCATAAGGGTCTTCCCTCAAATCAACTGCAAAAGAAAATTCAGAGTTAGACTTCTGAAAAGATTATTTTTTCCAAAAAATACCCTGTGCCAATCATAGATGGCGCATGGGAGGAAGAAAAAATCTTCAGCCAGCACATGACAATTCTTAAGTTAGATGGCACATCACATCAATTAGCGCATGGTCTGCACATAATGATAGATGGCACACCATGTTGAGAATCTGACAGATGGCGTATAGCGTCATTGGTTCAGATTTTTAGCCCAACACTCTGAAAGAGGTGGCGCAAGGTACAAATGGCACAAAGCATCGACCAACACTCTGAAAGAGGTGGTCGATGTTGGCCTTGGTCGTGCTTCACACGAATGGCGCCTACTGCTGTCTTCTCCATTCAACTTTTTTACCGTCCAGTGCTGGGTTTGCTTCTTCGACTCTCGCTGACGGCGTGATATGCTGTGGCACCCTCAGCGCGGGCACACGCGAAGTGGCTCCAGCCACTCTCTTTTTCTTCTCGACGATGGTGGATTTCTTTGGAGCCATTTTCGATCGTGAGAAAGATTTAAAGAGTTTGAAAGTTTGATGAAAGAAGGAGCTCGGGGAAAGAGATTGCAAAGTAAATTGTTGTTCTCTTTCTTCTCAGCTATTTATAGCCAAAACCCAGCTAAAACAGTCATGCGATCTGTGCCTAAAAATTGGGTCGGTTCTGCACTGTGCCAACCACTTCTTATTTAAAGTATTTCAAATTTTGAAGCTGTTTGAAGGGGGTCTTGTAGAAGCCTAAAAAGTATCCTCAGCACCCTGTGCTACTCATAGGAAGCGCCAACATTCATATCAGCAATTGATGCCAACTATTAGATGGTGCAAGATATCAGATGGTGCCAGTTATCAAGTGGCGCTGCCTGCCACATGGCCATCTTCTCGACAAGTTAAATAGTTGTCATCATGACTGACAGCACGTCAATCGAAAAAAATCTGTTTGAATCCTAAACGCGTGGTCCTCGAGAAGATTTTGTCAGACGTGTCAGATCCGCCATAAATGACCATCAGCTTTTCCTGCGCTATCTACAGTTGGCACAGGGTGATCATTAGTATCATATTAATTAGTGGAGCACTAAACAAAAATTAGTGCCTGGCACCACTCACCAAGTAGCGCTTGGCACCATTCAGTAGTTGGCGCTACCTGATCAAATCATCCTAAAGCAGTTAGATTACGTGGCACATATGCCACTAATCTCGAAGAACATCAATGTGATACTGCCCATGACCAAGCGCATATTAATCACAGCATGCCACGCGTCCAAGCAGTCAAACTAACCGTTTGCGCCAAGGGGTGAATGGTGCGCCACTTGCAGTGTGTACCAATCAGAATAACTGGCTGACAATTATTTCAGAACTCTATAAATTGAGTTTCAAATCACTTGCAAATCATCACTAATGATCATAATCTTCTGAGCACTTGCTGCAGCACTCTCCAAAGGCTTTGTTCTTCGATATAGCATCATCCAAGGAATAAAGTGATCGTCTTCTGATCAGATTCCTATAGTTGTACTTCCCCAGAAATCAATTGTACTCTTGTACTTTCTTTTTTCTAGTTTGTAAAGGAACACTTTTTGTTTTTGCAAACACTCGTATCAAAGTAATTTATTCCAGTTAGAGTTTGTTTAACTTTTAATCGTTGATCATGCTTACATAATTTTAGCTAATGGTTAATCGTACCTAATGACTTTCTTGCTAATCCTATTTCGCTTCTATCCATAGGCATGCGTCCTTTCAAATTATTTTGAGAGTTCTTTCTTCAAAAGGAATAATATATACATATATGTGTGTGTATGTATACACCTACGCTTGTGTAATTATATATAGTTATATAAAGATCTTATACCTAAAATAATCCTAAACCCTATACCCATACGAATAGGTAGTTATAGACTATTCCATATAACACACTTATTTATATATATACCCACGTAAACCTAATTAACTTAACACTAACCCCATCCTAACCAATCCCTTCCCTCTCGATCCTGTGTCACAGCTGCGACAACAATGGTGACCACTAGCGCGCCGCCGGGCCAACCATCATTTGGACCTCCCTGCGACCTCCCTGGTCGTGATGCCGCTGGAGAGTCACTGCACCGTCGGCCGAACAGCCGCAGCCGCGAGCAGCAGTCGCAGTCAATAGTAGTAGCAGCAACAACACCCAAGTCAGGTACCCACATTTTCGATCCAATTTCTCTTCGTATACACGATTGTTTTTTGATCCATAAATTTTAATATAAAGCCTAGTTGACCCTCTACCAGACCCACTAAATAGATTTGGTTTAGTTGACCCGAGCATCTTGTGAGAAATTTCGAAAGTTTAGGAAAAATCACTGTCGTAATGACATATTTTCATGAGACGATACCCCTGTTTAACACTGTTTTGCAAATAGTATGTTGAGAATATTAAGAATCTATTTGAAGGAAGTCGTAGACAACCTATAGGTCTTCGTAACCTTCTTCGTAGATTTGAATTTCGTCGACTGTGTATCAAGAAATCCGATTTCCAAAATCGACGAAAATTGTTTTTAAAACAATAAAAATAATTAGAAAAACCCCGATACGACGTGTGCCCCGACAGACCGGAAGACTTGGTCGCAACCCATGAGCATCGAAAGACACGTAAGAAAGTTGTTAACGTGTGGGATTCGACGAAACTCAATTTTGCTGTGTGTGCGTGACAAAATCGAGGCGTATCCGTCGTGATATCCCGTATCGGTCTCTTTGCAAACTAGCCCACTGCTTCATGCACGTTCGTCATCTCGAGAAAAAACTTGTGCCAATAGGACCGTATCATTTTTCTAGTCCTGTATGCCAAGTTTGGTCCGATTATGAGAAGGTCGACTGGAACGCTATTTTGGCGGACCCGCGATCCGATCCAACATGCAAATTTGTAGACGACCTACCGAAATCCAACTTTGGACATATGGTTGGCTTTGTATCGTCAAACCAGACCTGTAGACATATATTTTTATGACTTTAGAGGCCGTAGATACTGGCACACTTTTAAGTGCAAAGCGGGTCCAACGACGGATATCGTTTTGACCCGAAATTATGATTTTGCCCGTGTGTCTATAATTGAACTTTTAGGTAGGCATTTCTAGAAATATCTTTTATACCAAATACATTTATGATGTTTATTCCAGCATCCGAGGACGTTTGCGAAAGTTGACTTTCTTTCCTTTACTAGACCTTTATCAGTAGCTCAGGACACCAGGAGAGTACAGTTTTTTTCTTTTTTCCAGTATTGTTAATTACTATAATTTCATGATTAGTGAAACATATGTGATTCTTGACACATTTAGTACACGGGTTAGTGTCATATGTATTTTAGTCATGATACCATGTTTTATTTTTCCGTGTTTCGTGATTTATTATCGTGACTAATCCATGTGTCGTAGTCGGGAAGGGAAGTACGTTCTAAGTAGATATGTGTTCAACCCCGTAGACAGTTCTTTATTTCATGCAATATAGACTATTTTATTTCAAGCAATGTAGACATTGTTGTATTTCATGTAAACAGTGAGGATACAAATCCTATGTAGACCGTATGGTGTAGTGGACTAGCCTGATCACATATTGAAAGGTGTGCTTCAAATCATATAGTTGGTTAAGTTTTCTTGTTCTATGATTCACTTGTCTTTATAGTTCATGATTAACTGTTCCACCATATTTTTTTGTGTCATGTTTTATAGTTTATTTCTTTCATCATGTATGTCATGACTTTTTACTATTTTTATAGTCGTTATCATATATTTGGAACTATAAGCTTGGATTATACTCGTTCCATTCCTGACTGAAAACTAACATTTTTTGGGTTAGTTGCGGCTACTCTTAGTATTAGGGAGGCATGGGTTCGTTGGAAGGCCAACCTAGAAGACTAATTAGATAGATTAGTTGCTTATTTCATTATACAAGACTTATAAATTCTTCAAATATAAAACTTGTGAATATTGTAAATTAATCTAATTTTGTAAATAAGGATTTATTGAGATTTTGAGCATTGTGGTCTAGACAACATTCTACTGCTGACAGTGCGGCATAGGCTGGCTTGCGCACACACTCGCATTCCGAAAAGCGGATGCAGGTCATGATAAGTTTTTATGGTAGCCCATGCAGGTCAGTTTTTGTAAATTGTGCGAACTCGTGGTAGTACCATATTAGTCGTACTATTGCGAGCCTACGACTAGGAAATGCTTATTCATAATTAGGAGTAATTTGATTTTTTTAGGGGAATGACTAGGACTAGGAGTCCTTATTCAATTCGACTACGGGGTACTTAAGATTACTACATAGGTCTTGTTATTTAAGTAGGAATTTATTGAATTCGAAACCCTATTAGATATTTGAGGAATTCTCCTATGAGGATACCCTATTTTTATTTTGACTTGATAGTAGAATCCAAGGTTGGTAGACTACTTGCTTGGTAAATTAGGGCTTCTTATGATTCAATCCTTAACATTGATAATTTGTTCGAGTTATCTTTCCAGCCTAAGCTGTATCACTTATTTGTTTCCATAAGTAATTATTCAATATTCTACTTCCACCCATTGACTTTTGACCCTAACATGACCCAGTTATCCATCTAGTAATTTCGAGTAAGTTTTTGTTTTATGTTGTCCTTCGATCTTGAGTATGAGAGAAATAGAAATTAGAAATTTTATTTCGGTTGTTTCTTCTAGTCGATCGCTTAATTTTTAAAATTGATACCTAATCGATCATTAATTCCCAAAGTTAGATACTTTTACTTCAAGGACAGATACTTACGCTTTTCTATCATAGTCAACTTGTTTGAACCTCTAGAAACTCCTTTGAATTATTACGGATATAGTTAGAAGAATATCCGTTGACTTACAATGGCAAGATAGCAGCGCACTGTCGCCATTTATTTGACTTATGGAGACTGCGGGGGTTCACTGCAGCCAATAGCGCACTGGAGAGGCACAACTCCCAAAGTTGAAATTATTTCAAGTAAACTTAGGTTATCAAAATATTGTTAAAACTATGTCGTAGTTGTCCTCTTTCGATCTTAGTTATCTTTATGTCAATATGGGATAGAGTTAATAAAATGTTCGATATCATATCATATTTGAGTCATTAAACCAAGGGTTTACTACAGCCAGGGGTACACTAGCGAGGCATAAATTCTTGGTAAAATGATTTCATACATGATTACAGTTTTCGGATACTATAGAGTCTAGGAAAATGACTTGTATGTCCCATTGATTCAAAGCCAATATTAGTAGAAATTTTTATAAGTTGGGTAGCATGCCTCCCAATATAGCATTCCGTTGTCCTTATGACCTATTAACGAGGTAATTGACTGACACTAGTAAGTTTACCTAGACTATAGAGTTTGGAGGTCCCTAACCCATTGGTCGACTAAGGCCTTAGACAAAAAGACAAATAGGACAACTATAGAGGCACTAACACCGGACGAATCTTAGATTTTGATAAACTTGAACTACTTGTGCCTTCTCTGAATCATAAATCTCATGTAATTATATTTTTGGAATACCTTGACTAATGCTGCTATTATAGCCTAGTTTTACAAGCTAATTCCTTATCGAGCTTGTTCAAGACATATGCTTATTGGGGATGCCTACTAACATATTGCCTAATTAGAATTGGTATATTATGGTCTGATCACCTTAATGCATCGGTTCGCTCTTCATATGATTAACCTACGTGGATTGAGATATAGGTGTATCTAGGATCTCATCCACAACTGCCTTGACAACTCTCTTGAATTAATCAATCGCCTTTGGAACCCCGTATGCGCATATTTGAGGGAAGATCGACACAGAATGTCCCCCTTAGTTTGCCATACCACTTATGGCTATGAGAAAGCTATTTATACACATTCATTTTTCATCTATTCAAACTCAGAGAACTATCTTCAAAAATTGATTCATACCTACCATATCACATTTCCTATTACGTCGTGTAGTATTTCTTTATAGTCAAGAGTCGGGGTACAATATCACGACCTTAAAATCTTCTAACCTTATTAATCCTAAAGTTGTGTCTTAGTTCCTGGAGTGAATAGATTTTAAGCGCCTCTAATTTTAAGTTTGACTGGGATTATTGATTGATTAGGATAAGTTGGTTTCCATTATGGTGATAAATTAGTGCCTCATGAACCCCCACTTCCTATTTAGACCATTTGGTGCCCCCGACCGTGACATTGATATTCCAAGCACGAGACCAATTGTTACCTTCCAACAAATTTCATATGCTAGACATAGACGACTCCGCCTTCATTTAGGCATATCATATCCCACTCAAACTCATCCCCTTATACTATATTTTTATGATGCGACTTTCAGGTCAAATAGGCTAACTATAACCCTTACCGTAATATCGATGTACTTTTCGATTTCAATTAGAGATCCAACACCGACTCAAATCTTTTGATCCAATATATGGTTGTGATATACTCGAAGCCCATATCACACATGCCACTAGTGTGCCACTCAATTGAGTCCCCATGTGCCACTTAAACACAAAAGTCACAGAAGATGCATTTTGGGCTTAAGGAACCTAGTTAGCCAACCCAATGGGCAATGGCCCAACCACTTGAGTATGAACCCATTCTAGGTTACTCTAACCTAAATGGAATGGTTTAAATAGATTTTGTGTGATCTTGTCTAGCTAATATAGATTGAAACTTTAGGTTCATTCAATCAAATATTGATGTCCAATTAGGGAATCCATTAAAACCCAGTATAACCCATCTATGCATATCGCCATATTTGGAATATAAAACTAAACATTATGAAATAGGACCCTACACCTATAGGTAGTCACCATCTCTTGGTCCAATAATCCTCCTTCCATAAATCCCTTAACTGTATCTCTTTGTAGCCTATATTATGCGATGAATGGAATCCCGATGTACCAACTTTTTTGGTTATGCTTGACCAAGACCTCTCCTACTGTCTTGATAAAACATGGCCAATATATGAGAAATGTTAAATAAGTAATACCTCGGATTCCTTTAGAGTCCATAACTACGATCAGAAGAACCTCATATTCTCATATCCCTCCTGAAAATTTGATCTTCTTAGAAATCCAATTACTGTGCTTTCCACGATTGACCAATTTCTATACGTGGGGCAGAACCCTGAACTTAACGTGGTCTATCTCTTGGAATAAGATATAAAATTTGGATTCTATCGTGACCGTTCTTTCATCTGTTGGAAGTTGCAATACGATCTTCGTATTGTATTTTACAACCCTTTGCTCGTGCGTTTACATAACCACGATAAAAGATGGCAACCTTCGTTCATCAAATTCCGTGTCTTAGTTTTAAATTTGAGAATAGAAGTTTCCGTAGAACATAGATTGCAAGCCTCTCTAAGAAATATAAGGTTCTTTGAATTAGCAAGCATTGATTAGCTCCAATTTAGCTAATAAATCGGTGATTCATAATGTCCACTCCTATCCGTATCAATTGATACCCTCTACCATGACTTTCATATTGGGAGCACAACACTAGCATTTTCATTCTAACAAATGTCACACTCATGAACTAGACCCGTTAAGCTACACACATGGCATACATGTCCCACACAAATGCACCTTCATGTGCTCTATTTCAATAACACCACAGGTATGACATATTTTTCCTTAGAATAAACCATAGATGCCTGTTTTTTTGTCGCATATGATTTTAACCATGTAAATATTGACCCATTCCCTTCACTAACTGAATACCCATGATCTATGTAAGATGCATCACACCTATGATGTATGCATTCCACTCAAACAAGCACATGCCTCCTACATGATACCAAACACCAACCCGCATACCGTAGTCATTATGACATAAAGGTTCCAAATACTTACCTAATCATATTCTATAGCAAGGTTTCTATACTTATTATAGATTCTCATCACTTGGCCACAAATTCTTCTTTCCCTAAATTCTGCAAGCTCATCTCTTAGTTTTCCATGTTAGGCGAAGAACGAAATCCTTTTGATCCGACGTGTTTTAGTTATATTCGAACAAGAGACGTCTACTATCTTGTTAAAGTATGACCCTATAGGAATGATGTTAAACAATAGTAATTCTCCTATAAAAGTTAGTGACCAAGAACGCCATGGCAATATCTAGCCTCACATAGAATCCGTGACTGTTGTCAGAGAGTGTCCGATATTCTCGTGTCTCTCCTTAGAAATTATCCTTCTCAGAAATTTTTGTAACAACGATTTTCACGGTCAGCCAACTTCTATAAGTTGGGTAGAGTCTTGTACCAAGAATACCCCATCTTCTAGGATATGGCGTCAAATTGGATTCCTTTTATAATTACCTCTTCCATGTTTTCGAAAATCGGGTTACGATTTGACGAACATACCCTCCCTTCGTACTAATTCCACTGTTCCATGATATTAGATTTATTTTAATTTCGAGGTTAAAACTTTAATAAGTTGGGTAGGATGTAAATCCCATGTTTTTAAAATTTTTGTAGTTATTTATATTTATTTAGATAATATAGAGTATAGGGTTTTTCCTTCCTTTGATAAATATTTAAGTCATAAATATTTTGAAAATTTTAATTATCCCATTATTTTTCTTTATTTATAGAATTATATATGAACAAAATATTATATAGAATATATTGAGGAAACTATAAATACTTATTAAATATTTTTTTATATATATTTGAAGATTTTTGGGAGGAAAAAAAAGGAAGAAGAAGAAACTTTCAAATTATTTTGAAAGTTCTTTCTTCAAAAAGAATAATATATAAATATCCATGTGTGTATGTATATACATATACATGTGTAATTATATATAGTTTTATAAAGATCTTATACGTAAAATAATCGAAAACCATGTTCCCATACGAATAGGAGGTCATAGACTATTCCATATAACATACTTATTGATATATATATATATATATATATATATATATATTTTTTTTTGTTTATATATATATATATATATATATATATATATATATATATATATAAAATATATATATATATATATATATATAACTAAAACTAACCCGATCCTAACCAATCCCTCTCCTCCCGAACCTGTGTCACAGCCGCGACAACAGCGGTGACCACCGGCGCTCCGCCAGGCCAACCACCAATGGAGCCACCGCGTGACCTCCCTGGCCGCGACACCGTTGGAGAGTCGCTACACCACCAGCCGAACAGCCGCAGTCGCGGTCAACAGTAGTAGCAGCAACAACACCCAACTCAGGTACCCACGTTTTAGATCCAATTTCTCTTTGCATACCCGATCAATTTTATATCTGTAAATTTTATTAGAGAGCCTAGTTGACCCTCTACCAGACCCAATAAATATATTTGTTTTACTTGGCCCGAGCATCTCGTAAGAAATCCTGAAAATTTGGGAAAAATTATTGTCATAATGACAGATTTTTATGAGACGAGACCCATGTTTAACAATGTTTTAAAAACAGTATTTTAAGAATATTAAGAATCTATTTGAAGGAGACAACCTGTAGGGATTCGTAACCCTCTTCATAGGTTCAAATTTTGTGGACTATGCGTCGAGAAATTCGATTTCAAAAATCGATGAAAACTGTCTTCAAAACAATAGAAATAATTAGAAAAACCCGATACGACTTGTGCCCCGACAAACCGGACGACATGGTCGCAACCCATGAATATCGAAAGACGCGTATCGATGTTGTCGACGTATGGGTTTCGAGGGAAGTTATTTTCACTGTGTGTGCGCAACGAAATCGAGGCGTATCCGTCAAGATGCCCCGTATTGGCCTCTTTGCAAACTAGCCCATAACTTCGTGCATGTTCGTCATATCGAGACAAAACTTACGCCAACATGACCTTATCATTTTTTTGGTCCTGTATGCCATGTTTGGTCCGATTCTGAGAAGGTCGACCGGCACGCTATTTAGGCAGGCCCGTGACCCAATCCAACGGACGAATTTGTGCACAGCCCATCGGAATCCAACTTTGGACATACGACGGTGGTTTTTTCTATGGCGGATGTCTGCGGTTCGAGTCCACTTATCTCCAGCCTGTGAACTTAGCTGATGCTATAATAGCACCCAATTTTTCTAATTCGGCAGTTCGTTGGGTTCGTATCGTCTAACCGGACCCATAGACATATAGTTTGATGACTTTGAGACCATAGGTACTGGCACGCTTTTTGGTGCAAAGCGGGTCCAACGGCAGATATCATTTTGATCCGAAATTATGATTTTGCTCCTATGTCCAGAATTGGACTTTTGGGTAGGCATTTTTAGACATATTTTTTATACCAAATACGTTCGTGATGTTTATTTCAGTATCTAAGGAAGTTTTTGGATGTTGGCTTTCTTTGCTTTACCAGACCTTTATCAGTAGCTTAGGACACCAGGCGAGTATTGTTAATTACTATAATTGCATGATTAGTGATACATATTTGATTCTTGACATGTTCAGTACATGGGTTAGTGTCATATGGATTTTAGTCATGATACCATATTTTATTTATCGTGTTTCGTGATTTATTGTCATGACTAATCCATGTGTAGTAGTCGGATGGGGAAGTACGTACTAAGTAGATATGTGATCAACCTCGTAGATGGTGCTTTATTTCATGTAATGTAGACAATATTTTATTTCATGCAATGTAGACTTTTTATTTTATGTACACAGTGAGGATGAAAATCCTATGTAGACCATACGGTGTAGTGGGCCAGCCTGATCACATATTGAAAGATGTACTTTAAATCACATAGTTGGTTAAGTTTTCTTGTTCCATGATTCACTTGTCTTTATAGTTCATGATTAATTGTTCCACCATATTTTTTCGTGTCATGTTTTATAGTTTATTTTTTTCATCATGTATGTCATGACTTTTCACTATTTTTATCATCATTATCATATATTTGGAACTGCATGCTTATGTTTTACTCGTTCCATTCCTGACTGAAAACCAACAATTATCATGTTAGTCGCGGCTACTCTAAGCATTGGTGAGGCATGGGTTCGTTGGAAGGCCAACCTAGATGACTAGTTAGATAGATTAGTTACTTATTTCATTATGTAAGACTTGTAAATTCTTCAAATATAAAAAATTGTGAATATTGTAAATTAATCTATATATTATTGTTTATGTTTTCATTTGTATATTACTTTTACTTCCATGTCTTTGTTACCATGCTCTTCTGATTTTACTCACATGTTTCATACCATGATTCTCTGTTTAATCCTTCCATTATGTATTTCAGTATCATTTATTATTTTATATATTTTTTTCAAATATTGGAATTGTTGTTAGAATGTACTCGTTCCATTTCTGACTGAAAAATAATATTTTTCAGATAATCGCCTACTGTATTACGCTTTGGACCGTTGGGAAAGACATGGGTATGTTGGACGCTTTGGACCGTTGGGAAAGACATGGGTATGTTGGAAGGCCAACCTAGAAGACTAGTTAGATAGATTAGTTGATTCATTTTATTTTGTGAGACTTGTAAACTCTTCAAATGTAAATCTTGTAAATGTTGTAATTAATGTAGCAATGTGAATGAACAATAAAGTTGTATTTTATGTGATTTTGAGCATTATGACTAGACAGCATACTACTGTCGATACCGCGACGTAGGCTAGACTTGGACACGCACTCGTATCCCGAAAAGTAGATGCGGGCAGTGACAACATGCATACTCATAGTGTTCCCCTGCCCACAACTCACAAGAAAATATGTTTACTACATATAACAATACAGTAAACATGATAAATAGGTAATCATAATACAACTTGGTGAACAAGTATAACAGGTGAACATAAACAAGTAACTGGAGAAGAACTACACCCATGCACAAGAAATCAATCATGGTGAATCATGAACAATGACAATAAGAAGTAACAAGGAAAAGACGATATAAAGATACATGCAGTACAAAATAAAGGTAACATAGTGTCAAAGTAAAACTTTCCTCGTCTCATGAACAAATCATTTTCATAAGTCGAGGACGAGGGTAACTCCGACCTAGAAGCTACCAAACCATATCATACCAAAGTACCATTAACCGTGCTCGAAAACCACAAGTCAGTTTTAAGGTTCCTAATCTAAAAATCATAAAAAATGGCCAATAGGTAAATCTAAATTAATATTATTTAATTCTGGAATAAATCATCTAAAAACCTAATTTAATCTAATTATAATCTGAAATATAATTTAAATAAGAAATTTTGGCCATATAAAGTGTCGGTTCCAATTTTGGAATCTATGTCACACAAATCGAGGCATACCATTGACTAACTAGTCAAACATTATGAACTTGATGATTTTAGGGTGCATCCTGGTAGATTTAAGTGCCATGAGTACACTAGAATCGATCATGCCACAAAATCACGATTTGGTCAAAAGTTATCACCGTTATGACTAACCATGACCAAATCGATGAATTACCGATCAAATTTGAGTTTAAAAAAATTAATAAAATACTAAACCAATTTCTGAATTTTTGAAAAAATTATATGTTGTAGATCTTCGTGTCAAATTTTCAAAACTTCAAACGGATCACAAAACAGAATTCCAGATCCCCCAAAACCTCGAAAATAGTATGACGCATCAATTTTTGGACAACCGTTGCTCAAATAAATCTCCAGAAATTCACATAAATAATTGTAAAAGATAAAATATATTTTTGAAAATTTAACCTCAATATGGTTCTAACAAATAAAACGACACTCGAAATAGACGTCGGGGTTGATCGCAATCGCCTAGCAAAGTTGAAGGTTCTCCAAGATCGAACCACAAGAGAAGGCTGGAATAAAAAAAAGGTTTCTGAATCTACATGTATATATAGGAGAGAGAGAGGTGATTACTGTTGGGCACCGACAGGTGGGCCCGCCATGGTGGGTGACTGGATAAATGCTTATTTTAATTACATAAATTTATTAAAAATTTATTTTCACTCCAAATAAATCCAAATAAATCCCAAAAATTCCAAAAAAATCCCAGAAAATTCTAGAAAAAATTTCTAAGTTTAAACTTAAAAAGTTCTGCCTCAAAATATCATCGTGTGACCCCACCATAAATCCCAAAAGTCTATAAAAAAAAGTAAATTCTATAGGTTTTAATTATCTAAAAATTCCATAAAAATCGAAAAAAATCTAGGATATTCTAGAAAATAATTCTAGTCATCTAGAGCCAAAATAAAAATATTTGGTCTCAAAATAACCCCGAATACACTAAATCCTGAAAGTCCATAAAAATAATAAACCCTTAAATATTAAATACCTAAAAATATCCAAAAATTCTTGAAAAATATAAAATAGATAAATAATATATATAGGGCTTCCTTGAGACCATAGTCACCATAAGTAACCTAATTTTACCATACTTCACCTATAGGCTTAGGTACGACCTCCTTGTGATTCCAAAACAAACCAAAAAAAAATCTAGGAAGCAGGTGCTACATAAAATCAAACATAGCATAATATATAAATATATAACCTCTATAGGAATTCTAAAAATAATTCCTAGACTAAATCATGGAGAGATAAAAATCCAAGGATAAATAAATGAAGCATACTATCAAGTAACTAGGCATGAACCCTATTCAATAACTATAACTATAGAAGGCTTTAAGGAAACCTAATTAGTTTACCTATACCTGCATAAAAAGTCATTAGACGATGGAAGGATTCATGCAGGATGCAAGTCAAGTGATAGATTGAAGTCAAAGACAGAGATCAATAACGTATCAAAGCATGTGGAGGAGATCCTTAAGAGTAATCCTATATGTGGATGATTTGAACCTCTCCTAGTATTATTATAATATCTAACTTCAACCCTATTCGCAGGCCCGCAGTAGTACGACTAACTAAAGTACTACCACAAGTTCACAATTGTTTATGAAATTGGATCTACATGGGCCACCATAAAAATTTGTCACGGTCCACTCCCACTTTTGGAATATGAGTACGTAGCCATGTCCAGCCTACGTCGCAACATCGGCAATAGTACGTTGTCTATGATAACATGGCCCACAACAAGAATAATATGCACATAGCATCTACATCTAAACCATCAAAGATAATATTCAATAGTCTCAACAATAAACTAAAAAAATTGCCAAAATAATCCATTACAACTTAGTTAGTCTCAGAAACAAGCCCAATAGCAGAAAAGTAAACTAGAGTCCAAAACTATGACCACCAACTAATGGGAAAGCATAAGAAATAAAATATGCTTATTTGCATCAGTACCAGAATCTGGTACGTCAGTAATACCACTGTCGCCAACATACGCACCGTAGACCTCAGGACAGATAACGTCGTCTAAAACTGAAAAATAGTTATCTAGTTAGGTTTGAAACAGGTTCACCATAAAACTACACTACACAATATAACATACAAGCATGAGGGAACAACAATAAAGGAAAAGATAAACTATGCATGACACAATACGATAAGAAAAGTATAATTATAGTAAGATAACAATATGAAAGTAGATTTGATAGAAAACGAAAAATTTAACTGTAAGCAACAAGAAATTACGTGTA
Source organism: Iris pallida (assembly GCA_029216955.1). Taxonomy (NCBI): domain Eukaryota; kingdom Viridiplantae; phylum Streptophyta; class Magnoliopsida; order Asparagales; family Iridaceae; genus Iris; species Iris pallida. The sequence continues at coordinate 4,005,029 of JANAVB010034420.1, forward strand.
CTGTGTGTTTTAGAATACTAACTTTTTGCATTTAGACGACTTGGGATATACGGTAATCGTACGTGTGGTGCACGATTGATATTATTCATGTTAAGCAGGAAGGGATTTATACAAGTAATATAGACCACATGCATACTCATAGTATTCCTCCACCTACAACTCAGAAGAAAATATTTCACTACATATAACAATACAAGCAAACATGATAAACAGGTAATCAAAATAAAATATGGTAAACAAGTATAACAGGTGAACATAAACAAGTAACTAGAGAAGAACTACACTCGTGCACAAGAAATTTATTATGGTGAATCAAGAACAATGACAACAAGAAGTAACCATGAAAAGATGATATAAAGATATATGCAATACAAAAGAAAGGTAACATAGTTTCATAGTAAAACTTGCCTGATCTCTTGAACAAACCATTTTCACAAGTCGAGGACGAGAGTAACTTCGGCCTAGAAGCTACCAAACCATATCATATCCAGCACACAATGAACCATACATGAAAACCACCAGTCAGTTCTAGATTCCTAATCTAAAAATCATATATCATCTAAAAGCCTAATTTATGTTATTATAATATGAAATATAATTAAATAAGGAATTTTTGTCAAAGAATGTGATGGTTCCGATTTTGGAATCCATTAACTAGTCAAACATTACACACTCGATGATTTGAGGGTGCATCTTAGTATATTTTAGTGCCACAAGAGTACCGGAATCAACTATGCCATAAAATCACGATTTAGTCAAAAGTTATCGCCGTTATGGCCAACCATGATCAAATCGGTGAATTATCGATCAAATCTGAGTTCAATGAAATAAAATATTAAAATAATTTTTGAATTTCTAGAAATATTTTATGTTATATATTTTTGTATCAGCTTTCCAAAACTTCAAATGGAACGGAAAACGGAGTAAGAGATCTCCGGAAATCTCAAAAACAGTGCGATACGTCAATTTTTGGACAACCGGTACTCAAATAAATCTCAAAAAAATCACGTAAATAATTATAGAAAATATTTTTTTTTGGGAATTTAACATCGATACATTTCTAACAAAAGAACGGCACTCGAAACGGACGTCGGGGTTGTTCGCAATCACCTCGCAAAGTTAAAAGTTCTCCATGATCAAACCATAAAAGGAGGATGGAATAAAAATAGGGTTTCTGAATATACTTATATATATAAGAGAGAAAGGGGCGACTACTGTTGGGCGCCGACAGGTGGGCCCATCCTGGTGAGCGACTGGATAAATGCTTATTTAATTACAAAAATTTATTAAAAATTTATTTTAACTCCAAATAAATCCAAATAAAATTCTAGAAAATCCAGAAAAAGCCTAGAAAATCTTTCTAATTGTCTAGAACCTAAATTAAAAGATTTTTTTCTCAAAATATTATCATGTGACCCCACAGTAAATCCAAAAGTCTATAAAAAATAAATTATATGGGTTTTAATTATCTAAAAATTCCATCAACATCCAAAAAATCTTAGAATATTCTAGAAAATAATTCTAGTCATCTAGAGTCCAAATAAAAATATTTGGTCTCAAAATAACTTCGAATGACTTTACAGTAAATCCTGCAAGTTCATAAAAATAATAAACCCTTGAATATTAAATATCTAAGAGTATCCAAAAATTCTCAAAAAATATAAAATAGATAAATAATATATTTAGGGCTACCTAGAGACCACAAGGAACCTAATTTTACCATAATTCACCTATAGGCTTATGTAGGACCTCCTTGTGATTCCAAAAAAATCCTAAATAAAAATAAAAAAATCTAGGAAGTAGGTGCTATACTACTTACTGATGTTGAATCTATTAGTGTTTCTCCTTTTGCCTACTTCACATACCTATCACCACTACACATCTAACCACCTATCCATTTACAGAGGACACACCCACACTCTACATATCTATGCATATATAGATATACACCTATCTACATATGTAATGCCCAGTACCAAAATACGTAGGATTAGGATACGTATACATGCCAGCTGCGTATCAAGTGGACTCCAACCCATCTCGAATACGTATAAGCTGTCTACATTGGGTATAAAATGTCAAGTCAACTATATCTTATTCCACATATAATAATCTCAAGTAGGAGCCAGTACGTTAATGCTGATCAAACAATAATACACTGATGCTACTTGAATATAAATATAAGAATAGATAATTTATACTAAGGTTGGCCAGACCTTAATACAATCATCTAAACAAGCTCATAACAGAAAGTAAGCTCGTAAAACTAGGCTATACAGCTGAAGATATCATCATAAAATATAAAAAATGAAAGAATGATAAACATACCACTGTCGATACCTAAATACGGGAGATATCATCGCCCACAAATCTATCCTTCTATTTTAGCAGTCTCAACAAATACCTGGAAAAAAACTAGCAATAACCTGGAAAGATCGCCAGGTCCTCAGAGGGACGTAGCAAGATACGTGTAACAGTAAATAATATGCATAGAAAGAGAGAAAAGTAAGACATGAAACAAATCAACAATGACGTCTCAATACCGTAATGCCATGGAATGCTCCCGATCTTGAGACAAAAGATAAGTCTCTACTACCATAATGCCATGGGACACTTCCGATCCTAGAGATGGAGGATAACAGGTCAATAACAAGTCTCTAACACTGTAATGCCATGGGACGCTCCAAGTTCTAGAGATGGAATAACAAGTCTATAAGGAGTCTCTATACCGTAATGCCATAGAACACTCCCGATCTAGAGGTGGAGTAACAGGTCGATAATGAGTCTCTATACCGTAACGCCATAGGACACTTCCGATCTAGAGATAACATGGGTCAATGACTTGCAAGCGATCTCGACTACAGGTCAAGTCAACTCAAATGGAACGAAGACTAAGGACTAGCAAGTATCGTCACGATATTCATATGAAATAAAGAGTGACACATAGAGAACAAATAGGAAACGTGCACGTAAAATAAGGAAATAGCAGTATCATAAAGTAGGTAATGAAATATGACTGAAAAAATAACAATATAGAAATGCATGAAATAAATTGTACAAGTAGGCAAGGTATGCTTGCCTGGAGTTTTGTCCAATCTGTGCTGAGACTGCAGTACCAAAGTCTACCCGGACTATCAATGAACTAATGAAACATACTCCGTGCAATATCTACCAACCCAAATCATAAACAAATATGCATTATTTACTAAATACAATTATGACTAACCACTCCTACCTAGAAATCTTGGGTCGTTCTAAGTCGTGTAATACCTATGTTAAATAAACCATTTTATTAATTATACCACCTAGAGCTAGGTTATACTAATTTCTATGATCACTATTCATTAATAATATGGATTACAAACTCTAGGTTAAATATTAAGTTTATATCTTGTAATTCATTCAACGAAACCTACGACGTGTGAATCGAGACAAGATGATCAACCACAAGATTAACAATCTTATCTAGCCATACGGTCACCATGTCAATTTCAGCAATATAAGATCATTGGAATCGACTAATCTCGGTTTCGATGCACGGATTTCCGAAATACGAACATAATATACATTAGTAACTTATTCTGTATGGACTTACCGTATATAGACCTTAATAATATTATTTATACCAAAACTAATCATATTGACTACTCTACTTAATATAACATATATAGTATTAAATCTACATATAAAAGTAATACATTATTAACATAAAAATATCACTTTTAATTCTGGAAAAATAGTATTTATAAATATTCTATAATAATAAACAATATATTTTATACATAAAAAACTATGTGTATATTTCTTGTATTGATTCTACAATATTATTCCTATACTTGATACACGATTTGAGGCCCAAAACAATAAGTAATTAAAATTTGAAAAATTATATAAAGTAGTTAAAATAAAGGTTTCAACATAAAATATTGCAAACAAGAGTACTTGATTAGCTTGTGCCATAGTCGATTAACATCGAACAAGAGTACTCGATTAGGTTTCAATATAAATTAGTTAAATTTTAAAAAATTATATAAATTAGTTAAAATAAAGGTCTCAATTAGCTCGTGTCATAGTCGATTAACATCGAACAAGAGTACTCGAGACTAGACTAGTCCTCTTAGAGGGATGTCAGTATACATCACTGTGTAACTAAGCTTGATTTCTTATCTCTTACTTTCCCGCATTTTATTTACTGTCTTTTATCTGCCATAATATATATTTGCCAAATTTTTTAATTGGTCATAATTTCTGCTGCACACACACACTCTATTCAACCCACTCTGGAGGTGGTCAACGGTTCTACATAGTCTATATGCTTCCTAGCTGCTACTACTAGCAGCTCTACTAGCTGCTGTTGAATCTATCAATTTATCCCCTTTTGCCAACTCACATACCTATCACCACTACACATCTAACTACCAATCCACTTACACAGGACACACCCACACTTTACTTATCTATGCACATATAAATATACACCTATCTAGATACCCACACACACACACATATATATAAAATATATATATATATATATATATATATATATATATATATATATATATATTTTAAAATATATATATATATATATATATATATATATATTATATATATATATATATATATATTATATATATATATATAAGTATATATATTTATACATATATACTTATATAAATATATATATATATATTATATATATATATATATATATATATATATATATATATATATATATATATATATATATATATATATATATATATATATACACACAACCACATTCATATATATTCATACGTACACACATGTGCATCTATATATATACACATACATATATCTATATATAAACACACACATACACACATCTATCCACATGTAAATAGTTACACACACATGCCCACACTATGTGAAACACACCACTCATCTATATGACACCAAACAAACCCATTGGTATCACACATAGATACATATGACACATATGGCACTTACCTAAATGCACTATACCAAACACTTGGTGTGCACCTGTCACGACCCGCACCAACTGTGAGGGTACGAGTACGTAACAGCGCCCAGCCTACGCCGCAGTGTCGGCGGTAGAACGCTGTCCTAGGTTACTATCTATTCAACAACTCACTTAATTATATAATGTACCTGTCAATCTCAACTCCGAACGGAGGACAAGTATAGATATAATGAAATCTCAATCACAGTCTAAGCACGATAAGTTAACACAGAAGTTTATATCTAAAGACTAACAACAACAATTTATAAACTACTAAATAATAATATCTCAAACAAACTCAAATACAAACTCGTATCTCAAGTTATTACAATTCAAGTTCTAAAACATGAAAACTAAAACAGTCTACTAGCTAGTCTCCCGATCACTCTTGATTGTCGGAATCAAAGGTAGTTATCCCTCGTCAGGTCCATAATGAGTAGGGCAAGTATCCTCAGGGCAATCATCTGTAAAATTTCAACAGGTCCAGTCAGGACAGGAACGAGCACATCTCATCTAGAAAACTCAAGTAAATGACAGAGAACTATAAAGCAGTTATAGGTAGTTGTATTGATGAACATGGCAGTTTATATTTAGGTGATGCTAAGAAAAATAGATAAAGTGCAAGGAAAGTAAGTAACTAAACAAGAGAAGAATCATGGCAATAAAGACTGTAAAAATAGAACTAGCGGAACCAGGGTGATATGATATAAGTCCAGACAGTATATGTAGACAAGTGTATCTCCAATGTGAGTCTAATACAAGATGAGTCGAATGTGATTCTAATCATTGTTCTAATAAGGTGATTCGAATAAGGTGGTGCGAATAAGGTGATTCGAATAGTGATTCATATGATGATCTAACAATGATTCGAATGAATTCTCCAAGTGTGTTTTAAAATACTTAGATAGACATGTAAACAGCTATGGGTAAATCCGGCACATCGCACACCTGGCCAAGTGTGGGATGGCTATCGTTCGAATATCATTCACAGGGGGTGGTTCGAATAGAGGGAATGTTCACATGTCTAATCAAGTATTTCCCTGCCCATCTAATACAAATGAATCCAAAATCCGACACATCAATCGAATACAAGTCCAACCAGCACATGAAGATACGAATAGGTGGTTCGAATAGTGATTCGTATGGTGATTCGAATAATAGAGGTAAGATGAGTAAGTATGTGTGTCGTATACATGAATCCAGAATATCCAATACGTGTTTGTAACAGAGAATCACATACAACTAACTAGAACTGAAGTACAGTAATTGACAAGTAAATGAGAGAACTATCAGAGAATGTACTCGCCTGATACTCTGAAACGAGTAGTATAATATCAGATGTCTGTACCGGAGTCACAATGTACTAAACAGAGCAATACAGGTTATAATATATTTAAAATAAGATAAATGGAGTTTACGATGCAATCTACATGATTCTAAGTCAATTCTAGGTCAAAGTCAACTCTAAGTCAAACCTGGTCAACTATCTAGGTCAAACTAGGTCCAAGTCAAACTTAGTCAAGTCTGGGTCAACCCAAGTCAACATTTAGGGTTTGGGCTTCTATCTAGTCAACATAGTCAATGGTCAACTATCTAGTCAACTCTACATTAAAACTAATTTCCTAAATTCTAACCCATACCATATCATACCCTAAGATATATCACATTCATATATTGTGTATAACCCCAACCTTATCCCATATACCTAACACATATACCCAATGACATGTACACAGTTTCACATATATACCATGTGTATGGTTACAATGAACCAAGAAGCAAATGAGCTAAGGCAAGCTCTCAACTCATAACCCAAACAATACACAAGGTAAACATTAGCCTATCATATATGTGTGCAAACACATATATGTAATCTGAACCAACAAGGACAGGACAACTATGTGCATCTCAGGATTGTATAATAGGATAGTGTGGATGTGAATGTGTGTACAGGAAAATAAGAATTTAAATGTGTGTGTAGAGGGAATTCATGAGTATTCATCAAGGACAGTGCTAACAAGTAAACTCAGGAAAATTGAGTTTTCAGGAAGGTGCAACAGTGTGAACCATGTGTAGTCATGTGTCTCAGTGTGTGTGTGTGAGAGAGAGGAGTGGTACAGGTGTCTCAATGTGTGTGTGTGTACACATATAGACCTGTGTAACAGGAAAGATGAATAGAGGGTGTGTGACTGGAATGTGGAGGGTAGGCTAGTGTGTGATATATGACAGTGTCTCTACATGTTCTCAGAAATGTGTCTCAGAATGTAACAGTGTGTAATGTGTCAAAAAGAAATAGGAATGTAGATACATGTGTGTGTGTAAAACAGAAAATTGACAGTGTAACAGTAATATGTAAAAGGGGCTGATGGTATAAACCATAGACTGAACAATGTTTGGACTGAATCATGCTTAATTTGGACTGCAACAAGTTAACTTGTTCACTGGATATGGGACAGAACATGGAAGAGGGCTATCCAAATGGGAAGTATAGACTGTTCTCAGGATTCATAATCGTGTGTGTGTGTGTGTGCACTTGACAGTCAAGTAAATAGGAAAATTGAGTGTCAACAGTAAAGGATTTTTATCAAACCAAATCATGAATCAATCCTTGACAGTAAGCTAATACATGTGAGTCTCAGGTATACGGTTTAGGTAGGGAGTGTACATGTAACAAGTGTGATATCTAGAAGTCTGTAGGGTGATATACTAAATCTCAGGAACACAGTGTGACCCAGGAGCTCCACTATAGGGAATTGAAATCTGTTAGATAGGTAATGATAATAGGGCATGTTCCCAGGAATACCAAACTCAATGACAGTTCAACATTCAATCCCAAACCAATTCTGAAAATCCAATTCTCAAACACAAAGCTTAAACCATCAATTCAGTAATCTAATACACATGCGTATGGATTAATCTAGTGATTTAGGTTATTACAATCAGTTTAAATTACACTAGAATTCTGGAATTAGTGCTCAACACAAATGTAATCGGGAATTACATGATGTTAAAAGTGACATTTCCTAGACCTAACCCATTTCGAAATCTAATTTCCTTACACCAAATCAGAATCAAACATTGCTGTAACTATTACACATATGTAGATGAAGTAATATGTCAATTTAAATTAGGGAAAATTGGTTTAAAAACTCATTTAAATCAAAAATTCGAAAACAGTGCACAGTATATCAGTGAATGGGGATAATTGAAAGTCGACATCTAAAATCATGTTAGTAATACGAATTAATGGTTGGTAATTAACCCCCCACCTGTGCTCGTGTCCCAAGTGTCTTGTCGTGTCACCCTAGAGCCGGATACGGCGTGTCCAGGTCTCAAAACACGTACAGACATGCTGTGCACAGACTGCATCGTGCTGCGATGCAGTCGACTCGTGGACACGACTCGTGTCACTTCGTGCCACATGGACGTGTCCCTATCTTCGCCAAGGATAGGGGAACATGTATAGGTGTCTGTATCGTGTCCACTTAAGCCGTATCCAAAGAAATCAACGCGTATTAGTGGGGTTTATACGTGCGTGCGTGTCTGTGCAAAAATCCGTACGGGTAGGATTTCTCCCAAACCCTTTGATGAAATCAATTCCAAATTTGTGTGTGTTGTGTCAGTCAGTAGGCCACCGTGTCCACCAAAAATTAGGGCCTGCGTCGCCGTGTCGTGTCCGCAATGGCACCCGAGCAACAGGACACTCGACCGGGCCAGCGCGCAGCGTGTCTAACACGGATTTGGACACGATAAAGACACGGCTTCGTGCTCGGTCAATCACGAAATCAATATACGTATATAATACAACAAATCTGTATAAACACTTTTCGAAAATATCTATTTTAAACCCTTTGTGGCAAATTAACAAACACTTAACAATACAAACTGATACGTGTCCGATACGGACACGAAATTGACACGACTCGACACCACACCTATGCTAGCAGCTAGGGGACTCCTAGGGCTATGAACTCATACAAAGAAATCGAATTTTAATGGTGAATGTGAGGGTTTACCTATTGGTTGAACTTCCAATAAAAAGCTTCAAAAGAGGGAAATCTCCTTGCTAGCCAATATCTCCAAATTGATTCAAACCTGAGATTTCTCTCCATGAACATAAAGTAGGGATCAATTAGAACCCAATGCAAAAGATTTGAGCCAAAATGGAATTGAAATGAGGAAGTTATGGATTAGGGAAGATGGCTCCTTACCTCTTTCTTCAAACTTGTAAAAATTTAATAAAAGAGGCAAGAACAAGGAAGAGATTATTTATATGAAAGGGGGAGACCAAGTGGCTGGTCATAAAGTGGAAAATTAGGATTAGGGTTTAGTCTAATGGCTATGGACCAAGTTGTACTAGTCATGGAACCAATTTCTAGGTCTCAAGCCTATGGACCAATTCACCAATCCTCCTACTTCAAACTTGATCCTAAGTGTCCTAACTTGAGTTGACTTAAGTCAGACTAGGGTCCATACCATGTTAACTAGGTCACCAAGTCAAGGCCAAAAATCTAGGACAGTCTCTTAAGTCACAGCTTAGCAAAAGTCAAAATCAACAATCACCAGTGCAATAAATCATAAAATAATTCAAAGAGGCCAAATGACCAAAATACCCTCATGCTCAAAAGTAAAAATAATTATCCTCATGATATGGACAGGATCTAGGTCAGGCAGTCTCTCAGGTTACACTAGTAAGGCATCAAAATCACAAGCCATGACTTAAAACAGTTTTAAATTGATTAAAAATCACCAAAATCATAATATGATTTAAATACAAATAAATAATAATAATAAATACAAAATTTCAAAAATACTCTCATTCCAGAAACTGGGTGTTACAAGTCTACTCCATGTAGAAAAATTTCGTCCTCGAAATTAAGATGATCGCACCCTTCCTAGGTTAAACCCCCAATCAATCAAAGTCGAAGCAACACAATCCTACTGGTCGTGATTCCACAGCCTTGAATAGGGTAGCTACACTATCTAGCAATCACAAGCAATATCCTGGCAGGTACTAAGAGAAATCACACATGAATGTGGGAAGGAAGAACAAGAAGGTCAAACCTGCTAATCCATCACCTGCAACGTCAGTCTCCTCGGCTGCCATCGCAAAAGCTCCACCCCTCTGGTGCTGAGCTACAGGTGGCCTAGCTCTCTCTCTCTCTGTCCCGATGCTCCGTCATATACGGGTGTAGTAGGGCAATCCCTGACCTGATGAGTAGCGGATCCACAGAACAGACAAACCTTCCGCCTCCTATAACAAGTCTTCCAAACGTGCCCTACCCTCTTGCAGTAAGCACAAGGCTGCACCTTGCGGTCCTGCCCTCTAGGCTGATGTTGTGCCTGTTGTACTCTTACCGGTGCCTCATCTGCTGAAACTGTACGTGAGGCCTCTTGGCCTAGCCTCCGCTGCTGCTGGTACCGTGAGCGTCCCGTCCCCTCTTGAGCCTCAGCTCAAGATCATCCTCTACAGTTAAGGCACCCACCAAGATCTCCTCATAAGTGGCATTGCGGGCGCTCTTGGTATAGGACTTCACCTCCTTGACCAGCCCTTTTCTAAACCTCCGGGCCTTCGTCGCCTCGGTCAACCCCTCTACAAATCTGCCCAGCCGGCAGAACTCTCCTGAATACTCCTCCACAGACTGGTTCCCCTGGACTAGGGCCTCGAACTGGGTCTCGAGGGCTCCTAGCGCTGCATCCGGGAAAAACTTCTCCTTAAACAGCTTCTTGAATGCTGCCCATGTCTGCCCGATAGTACCAACCCTCGGGTCGATCTGGTACCATGTGCGGGCCAGATCCTGCATCATGCTGGCTGCCGCCTCTATCTGAAGTCTCGTCGGGATCTCAGCCAATCTGAATATCTCCTCCATGTGCTCTATTTACTCATCGGCGTACAGGATGCCCTCTGTACCCAAAAAATCCTTCGGGTGCATCTTCTGAAAATCCTGGATGCCCTTCTCCTTCGGCTGATACGGCTGCTGAACTACTGGAGGCTGGGCTACTGCCCTCTCAACCACTGTCAGGGCCCAATCAATGCCCCGACTAATCTTCGCAGTTTGACTCTGCTGCTGCTGCTGGCCCTCCATGAACTGCCGAAAGAACGTGAACAGCTGAACTGCGCCAACGGATCCTGAAGGCGGCTGCTGCTAGAACATCTACGGAATCACCGGGCTCTGTCTGCACACTGGTGGAGGGGCTCCTCCAAAGGCAGCTGAAACACCTACCCCAGCTGGCTGAACTGGTGCCACGGTATCGGGGGCTGGCTGTACAAGACGAGAGGTTACAGACCTCTCAGCAGTGTCCTTCGGTCCGGAGCGATGGGATCTAGTCTCGACCATCCTGGAGACAGATCAAACAAGGAATCAATACTGAGATAGAAGCGATAAATCAAAGGAGGATGGTAAATTTTCAAGGAAGACAAATCAGCAAGATGTATAGATGTCATGAATTGAAGCAGAGTTTTTCCTAACTGTGATTGAGTGCCTCTCCGTTAAAGCCTATCTCTCAATCCTATAGCAGGCTCGCAGCAGTACAACTAAGTTGCCGTACTACCACGATATCGCACTAATGCGACTCTCGACCTGCATGGGCCACCACTAAAAACGTGTCACGACCCGTACCCACTGTGAGGGTACGAGTACGTAACAGCGCCCAGCCTACGCCGCAGTGTCGACGGTAGAACGCTGTCCTAGGTTACTATCTATTCAACAACTAACGCAATTATATAATGTACCTGTCAATCTTAACTCCGAACGGAGGACAAGTATAGATATAATAAAATCTTAATCACAGTCTAAGCACGATAAGATAACACAGACGTTTATATCTAAAGACTAACAACAACAATTTATAAACTACTAAATAATAATATCTCAAACAAACTCAAATACAAACTCGTATCTCAAGTTATTACAATTCAAGTTCTAAAACATGAAAACTAAAACAGTCTACTAGCTAGTCTCCCGATCACTCCTGAGTGTCGGGATCAAAGGTAGCTATCCCTCGTCAGGTCCATAATGAGTAGGGTAAGTATCCTCAGGGCAATCATCTGTAAAATTTCAACAGGTCCAGTCAGGACAGGAACGAGCACATCTCATCTAGAAAACCCAAGTAAATGACAGAGAACTATAAAGCAGTTATAGACAGTTGTATTGATAAACATGGCAGTTTATATTTAGGTGATGGTAAGAAAGACAAATAAAGTGCAAGGAAAGTAAGTAACTAAACAAGAGAAGAATCATGGCAATATAGACTGTAAAAATAGAACTAGCTGAACCAGGGTGATATGATATAAGTCCAGACAGTAAATGTAGACAAGTGTATCTCCAATGTGAGTCTAATACAAGATGAGTCGAATGTGATTCTAATCATTGTTCTAATAAGGTGATTCGAATAAGGTGGTACGAATAAGGTAATTCGAATAGTGATTCATGTGATGATCTAACAATGATTCGAATGAATTCTCCAAGTGTGTTTTAAAATACTTAGATTGACATATAAATGGCTATGGGTAAATCCGGCACATCACACACCTGGCCATGTGTGGGATGGCTATCGTTCGAATATCATTCATAGGGGGTGGTTCGAATAGTGGGAATGCTCACATGTCTAATCAAGTATTTCCCCACCCATCTAATACAAATGAATCCAAAATTCGACACATCAATCGCACATGAAGATACGAATATGTGGTTCGAATAGTGATCCGTATGGTGATTCAAATAATAGAGGTAAGACGAGTAAGTATGTGTGTCGTATACATGAATCCAGAATATCCAATACGTATTTGTAACAGAGAATCGCATACAACTAACTAGAACTGAAGTACAGTAATTGACAAGTAAATGAAAGAACTATCAGAGAATGTACTCGCCTGATACTCTAAAAAAAGTAGTGTAATGTCAGATGTCTGCACCGGAGTCACAATATCCTAAACAGAGCAATACAGGTTATAATGTGTTTAAAATAAGATAAATGGAGTTTACGATGCAATCTACATGATTCTAAGTCAATTCTAGGTCAAAGTCAACTCTAAGTCAAACTTGGTCAACTATCTAGGTCAAACTAGGTCCAAGTCAAACTTGGTCAACTCTGGGTCAACCCAAGTCAACATTTAGGATTTGGGCTTCTATTTAGTCAACATAGTCAAAGGTCAACTATCTAGTCAACTCTACATTAAAATTAATCTACTAAATTCTAACCTATACCATATCATACCCTAAGATATATCACATTCATATATTGTGTATAACCCCAACCTTATCCCATATACCTCACACATATACCCAATAACATGTACACAGTTTCACACATATACCATGTGTATGGTTACAATGAACCAAGAAGCAAATGAGCTAAGGCAAGCTCTCAACTCATAACCCAAACAATACACAAGGTAAACATTAGCCTATCATATATGTGTGCAAACATATATATGCAATCTGAACCAACAAGGACAGGGCAGCTATGTGCATCTCAGGATTGTATAATAGGATAGTGTGGATGTGAATGTGTGTGCAGGAAAATAGGAATTTAAATGTGTGTGTAGAGGGAATTCATGAGTGTTCATCAAGGACATTGCTAACCAGTAAACTCAGGAAAACTGAGTTTTCAGGGAGGTGTAATAGTGTGAACCATGTGTGGTCATGTGTCTCAGTGTGTGTGTATGAGAGAGGAGTGGTACAGGTGTCTCAGTGTGTGTGTGTACACATATAGACCTGTGTAACAGAAAAAATAAATAGAGGGTGTGTGACTGGAATATGGGGGGGTAGGCTAGTGTGTGATATATGACAGTGTCTCTACATGTTCTGAGAAATGTGTCTCAGAATGTAACAGTGTGTAATGTGTCAAAAAGAAATAGGAATATAGATACATGTGTGTGTGTAAAACAAAAAATTGACAGTGTAACAGTAGTATGTAAAAGGGGCTGATGGTATAAACCATGGACTGAACAATGTTTGGACTGAATCATGCTTAATGTGGACTGCAACAAGTTAACTTGTTCACTGGATATGGGACAGAACATGGAAGAGGGCTATCCAAATGGGAAGTATGGACTGTTCTCAGGATTCATAATCGTGTGTGTGTGTGCACTTGACAGTCAAGTAAATAGGAAAATTGAGTGTCAACAGTAAAGGATTTTTATCAAACCAAATCATGAATCAATCCTTTACAATAAGCTAATACATGTGAGTCTCAGGTATACGGTTTAGGTAGGGAGTGTACATGTAACAAGTGTGATATCTAGAAGTCTGTAGGGTGATATACTAAATCTCAGGAACACAGTATGACCCATGAGCTCCACTATAGGGAATTGAAATCTGTTAGATAGGTAATAATAACAGGGCATGTTCCCAGGAATACCAAACTCAATGACAGTTCAACATTCAATCCCAAACCAACTCTGAAAATCCAATTCTCAAACACAAAGCTTAAACCATCAATTCAGTAATCTAATACACATGCGTATGGATTAATCTAGTGATTTAGGTTATTACAATCAGTTTAAATTATACTAGAATTCAGGAATTAGTGCTCAACACAAATATACTCAAGAATTACATGATGTTCAAAGTGACATTTCCTAGACCTAACCTATTTCGAAATCCAATTTCCTTACACCAAATCAGAATCAAACATTGCTGTAACTATTACACATATGTAGATGATGTAATATGTCAATTTAAATCATGGAAAATTGGTTTAAAAACTCATTTAAATCAGAAATTCGAAAATAGTGCACAGTGCATCAGTGAATGGGGAGAATTGAAAGTCGACATCTAAAATCATGTTAATAATACGAATTAATGGTTGGTAATTAACCCCCCACCTGTGCTCGTGTCCCAAGTGTCTTGTTGTGTCACCCTAGAGCCGGATACGGCGTGTCCAGGTCTCAAAACACGCACAGACACGCTATGTACAGACTGCATCGTACTGCGATGCAGTCGACTCGTGGACACGACTCGTGTCACTTCGTGCCACGTGGACGTGTCCCTAGGTTCGCCAAGGATAGGGGAACATGTATAGGTGTCTGTATCGTGTCCACTTAAGCCGTGTCCGAAGAAATCAACGCGTATCAGTGGGGTTTACACGTGCGTGCGTGTCTGTACAAAAATCCGTACGGGTAGGATTTCTTCCAAACCCTTCGATGAAATCAATTCAAAATTTGTGTGTGTTGTGTCAGTCAGTAGGCCACCGTGTCCACCAAAAATCAGGGCCTGAGTCACCGTGTCGTGTATGCAATGGCACCCGAGCAGCAGGACACTCGACCGGGCCAGCACGCAGCGTGTCCAACACGGATTTGGACACGATAAAGACACGGATTCGTGCTCAGTCAATCACGAAATCAATATACATATATAATACAACAAATCTATTTAAATACTTTTCGAAAATATCCATTTTAAACCCTTTGTGGCAAATTAACAAACACTTAACAATACAAACTGATACGTGTCCGATACGGACACAAAATTGACACGACTCGATACCGCACCTATGCTAGCAGCTAGGGGACTCCTAGGGCTATGAACTCATGCAAAGAAATTGAATTTTAATGGTGATTGTGAGGGTTTACCTATTGGTTGAACTTCCAATAAAAAGCTTCAAAAGAGGGAAATCTCCTTGCTAGCCAATATCTCCAAATTGATTCAAACCTGAGATTTCTCTCCATGAACATAAAGTAGGGATCAATTAGAACCCAATGCAAAAGATTTGAGCCAAAAAGGAATTGAAGTGAGGAAGTTGTGGATTGGGGAAGATGGCTCCTTACCTCTTTCTTCAAACTTGAAAAAATTTAATAAAAGAGGCAAGAACAAGGAAGAGATTATTTATAGGAAAGGGGGAGCCCTAGTGGCTGGTCATAAAGTAGAAAATTAGGGTTAGGGTTTAGTCTAATGGCTATGGGCCAAGTTGCACTAGTCATGGAACCAATTTCTAGGTCTCAAGCCTATGGACCAATTCACCAATCCTTCTACTTCAAACTTGATTCTAAGTGTCCTAACTTGAGTTGACTTAAGTCAGGCTAGGGTCCATACCATGTTAACTAGGTCACCAAGTCAAGGTCAAAAATCTAGGACAGTCTCTTAAGTCATAGCTTAGCAAAATTCAAAATCAACAATCACCAGTGCAATAAATCATGAAATAATTCAAAGAGGCCAAATGACCAAAATACCCTCATGCTCAAAAGTAAAAATAATTATCCTAATGATATGGACAGGCTCTAGGTCAGGCAGTCTCTTAGGTTACACTAGTAAGGCATCAAAATCACAAGCCATGACTTAAAATAGTTTTAAATTGATTAAAAATCACCAAAATCATAATGTGATTTAAATACAAATAAATAATAATAATAAATACAAAATTTCAAAAATACCCTTATTCTAGAAACTGGGTGTTACAGTACCACACTAGTATTGCACTAATCTACTATACTCTTGTTATACGCCCAAGATACATATACCAAACAATGTCAGAACCTATCCAAATCAGGTGAGCATGTCTAAAACATAAATTAGAGCCTAATTAGAACAATCTATAGACACTACATAGTATCATGGAGAATTGGACATGTGTGTCACAAGTGTCAGAGGGAAAAATCCACAAAGTGACTCCGTGTCCTACCGTACCATAATACGGCATACTCGTATCCAATTGTGGACACAGATATAGACACACACAACTAAAATAAGTCTATATAGATCTAGATTATCAAATGATAAACATTTGGTGCACCAATCTCAAAATTCTCCTAAATTGGGCACAAATCTCGAAATATATATATACCCCTCTGGCGCTCTCCGAGGGGCCTCCCCCTGCCCTCCGACGGGGCAGCCGTCCTAGGCTGCCCCCTTCCGCCCCTCCCCCCATCCTCCTTCATCCTCATGTTGTCTCTCTTCCATCCCCCACGGCGGCCACCCTCGTGGCCACCTGACCTTTTCGCAATTTTCGGACCTCCTCCTGACCATCACCTGGCCACCCCATCCTCTTTTCCCCTTCTTCTTTCCTGAAGACCGAACTCGTCTCTTCACCCTCCACGCCTCTCACTAGCCCGGCACAGGATGGCCCCGCCCCTACCTCTGGTCCACCCTGCTGCGGCCAGCCTGACCATGCTCAGGCTGCTGCTCTGGTCGTTCTTGACCAGGGGGTAGTGGGCGGCCGTCCCCCTTCGGGAGTGACGCCCGACGTGGCCTTGTCTCTCAAGCATGCACATTTGTCGATGTAGTTCGATTTTCAAACTTTCTAAGCCCTTACGTCAACTTCTGGAGATGTACCTTCCGTATGGACAGGTGGTGGCCCCTCGATTTAGGAGCCCTCTGTTGACTCCTCCTCTCTGGGCGTGGGGCCCATGGGTTCTGGGCTTGGTGCTCTTTCGCTCTTCTGGAATGGTACACAGTCCTTAACACTTATACCTCCTAAAGATGGCACCACCTTAGCTCTTTCGTCTCCAATCGATAGTGCCACTCTCTCGCCTCCAATAGATGGTGCCACTCTTTCAACGCCAGGGGCCTGCTATACGGGCCCACTCCTCGGCGCTAGCTTTTTGGCGCCTAATCCTACCTTTAGTGGCGCTTTTGCCATCGTGGTGCCTGATTGTTCTGCCCAAGTGCCCTCTACGTTGCCCATCCTAGCTCCCTCTAATCTCATGTTGCCTCTAGCGCACAGACCAGCCCCCTCCAGATGATCTGATAGCACTTGTGCCACTTCTGCAGGGTCAGGCTCTGAATGGCGCCTCTTATCCTGACCCCACACTCCGATTGGCACTAGACGGCGACTCTCTCGCCGCTCAGCCTAGCGCCACCCACTACCCCTCGGTGGGGGATGCCACTCTACCTCAGACATCCCCCTAGCACTGTTGACGCCCCCACGCTCGTGTTTACCTCAGGTAGCGCGGGCTCAGCCACTGGCCCGCCTGATGGCGTGCCTTCTTCTACCCCAACAAGCACAAGGTATTTTGCGAATTTGCTCAGGTATGACTGCCCCACCAAGAACTTTTCCCCTATGGCAGAAGTTGTACTGCCAAAGCTTCAAATCCCCTCATCGACAGACTATCATGACATATCTGTGTTATTTTTCGTTGGTAAAATCTCTGCTTTGTCAGCATCTTTTTCGCACACCTTTGTGCTGAAATTTGCGCCTACCTGCCAGAAGCGTCCTCGGGTCCAAGAAATGATTGCCAACTAGAGATACTCTTCAATGTACAGTATAGCACCCTTAGATCCTAAACACATTCTTTTGCATCTGTCTTCGGTGTCAGACTACAGGACTGTTTGGGTCCATGGAACAAGTCGGATCGATAAATACTACTTCAGAATCTCCAAATGGTCACCATAATTTAACTCTTCGTCAGAATCCCCGATCGTCTCTATGTGGGTCACTTTTCCTAACCTCCCCATCATCTGCTTTGCTCCGACAATATTGAAGAGGATTGCCAACTCCTTCGGTAAGTTTGTGGCCATGGCGGAAGAAACCCGGAGCCTCTCCAAGGACAACTATGCCAAAATTTGCATGGAGCTTGACATTACCAAAGACCCCCCCAAGCACATCCAAATCGTACTCGGCAACAAGTTGCACAACTAGCATTATCTTCGACAACAGCTTCAACAACATCAGCTTTTGTTATTACTGTCAAATCAGAGGACACTCCGTTGACAGCTATTTTCATGCTCACCCAGAGTTGAAAAGACCGACTTCGCGCACGACCATCCCCTCCAGTCAAACTAAGACTAATCGTCAACCCCTTTACTTGCTCTTCCTCATACCCCCCTCACAACCGCTTAGAAGCTACGAATGAAACCTCCCTCATACCAACATCCAACCCCTTCATTGCCGAACCCTCAAAAACTCCTTCGGATCCTCCTCTCACCGATACCAACTCGGGAGTCTTTTTCTCGGTTGTAGGATCCCCTACACCACCCACTGTCCCCAATATGAGCTCCAAAGCTCACATCAAATCCCTAACTCTAAACCTCGCCAACAAATTCGACATTCTTGCTAAGGACCTTCCTAAAGAATATACAGAGCATATCCCCTCGAATACCAATCAGGATCAAGATGATAATGCAACAGGAGAAGACACAGAGATAGCCGTCGAGGACACAATCGAAGGTGATGTCTCCGGCTGCTCCCCAGCTTATATTCCAGCAGCGATCCACATCACAGATAGCCTTCTTGTGATTAGGGAGTCACCGTCCGTTCTGCGAGATTACTTTGATCAGATCGCAGAGGTCAGTTTACCGACGGAGGCGGTCAAGGAATATGTCGTCATCAGAGCCATGGTAGATCACCCGGAACTCTTATCTTCGATTATTCCTAGAATAGCGGAGGTAGAACAGGCCATCGACGCAGCTTAAGGCATTTAGTGCTACGAGCACTCCAATCCAGAGGCATACCTAGCCTCCAAACACAAGAAAGCTTCGGCGCCTGCGGCTCCCCGACGCTTACGTTCATCTAGCGATCGGTGTAAGGAGTTACCAACCAACCCTCGGAGACCTTCGTAGTCTGGGTTTCGCAGAGGGTCCGATTTCTCCAGGCCCTTCCCCTCATCCGAGCCCCTGTTTCGGGGCTTGTCCAACACTACCTTCCTCCTTCCTTTTTGTGTCCCCCGGGTTGGTCCGGGCTGGCCCTAGGTTTTGTGGCATCAATTTTTCGGCGCCAGATGCTGGTGCCTCCTTTGTCCTTTTCATCCTGGCGTCCTCCCATCGTTGGAGATTTTGTAGGTGCTCGGGCTATCTCCCGGCGCTACCTTTCGCCTTTTAATAAAGTCTCTTTTTTTGTATATACATATAAAGTCTCTAAAAAGTCTTTTTTTGTATATACATACACACGCACACGTGCACACACACACACACAAATATATATATATATATATATATATATATATATAAGAAGGAAATTTTATTGAAAGAAATAGGAACAAAAATTGGCCCACAAGCGGGCCAGCCCAAAACAAGCAAAAATAAAACAGGAATAGGAACTGGGCCCACAAGCGGGCACCAGCCTGCACCTTTCAAAATTCAAAACAGAAAAACCAAAAAAAGGGGGGGAACAAGGCCGCACGCGACCCGATGAGACCGCGGGGCCCGCAGCCGCGCAACCCGAGAGGGTGAGGTTGGCTGCCCGAGGGGCCAGCGTGCAACCCGAGGGGCCAAGCAGGGCCCTAGGAGCGGGGGGCCACTGCGAAAAGCCAACGCCAAGACGGAGGAGCGGGGGGGCCACGGCGGAAGGGGGCTCGCTCCGGGGGGGGGGGGCGGCGGCTGGAGGCCAGAGTGGGGGCGCACCCCGGAGAAATATATATATATATATATTTTTATATATATATATATAGTGTATTTGAATGCACTATATGCCTAGTTGGGTTTGGGTTTGGTTCGTGTTAAGTTTGGATAAGTTTGGTACAACCGGGTCTTCTAAATGGTCAAAAGTCTCTAAATACTATTAAATTAAGTCAAGTATAAGGTTTAAGCCACAACTTAACTTATTTCCATACAAGGGACTTAAATATGGCCAGGTCATCCCTACCATGGCTAATATGCTAGTCATGTCAAACGACTATACTAACCATATGATATTTCCTAGTCGACATGCATCTCAAAACTCAATCATGACTAAGACTATGTATAAGTAAAAAAATATTTGTTTTAACATATATAAAAATCCAAAAGTTATTATTTAAGACAAACTAAAAAGAAAAAATATTTAAAAATTTTAGGAATTTCAGGCACAAGATTATATTCTAGGGTTGAGGAAGAAATTTTTAAAACTGATGTCAGCTTTATATTTCAAACATTTGTAATAGATTTCTATAGGTTTTAAATTCAAAATTTTGTAGGATTTTACTTAATCCTAGAGAGTAATAGTTCGGATTCATCAACAAAATGTTTGATTTAAATCGGTTTAAATTTGATCGCAAAAAAAATTGAGTTTTCCTTCTCTAATACTCGTGCGGCATGGGTTGGGCTGGGATGAGCATACTGCAAGATTTTGAAAAATCTCGCGATAAATTGATTTTTTTTCTTTTGAAAACCAAATCAAGATCAAAACATTTCTGAAAGAAAAAAAATCTAATAATATATAAAAATAAATTTCTAATCATAATGTTTTATAAAATAACAAATTTCATCCATAGATAAAATTTATATACATACATACATACATACATATATATATATATATATATATATATATATATATATATATATATATATTTTTATATATATATATATATATTTTTTTTATTTATATATATATATATATATATATATATATATATATATATAGATATATATATATATAATATATATATATATATGTATATATATATTGGAACCAGGTAAATTGTTTCTTGGAATCGCTCCCACTGGAATTCGAACTCCTGACTACTCGGCCCCATGCAATTCTCTTAACCACTAGGCTAGAGGTCATTTGCTACATGCATATATATATATATATATATATATATATATATATATATATATATATATATATATATATATATATATATATATATATATAAATATATATATATATATAAAAAAAAATATATATATATATATATATATAAATATATATATATATACTTTTTTTATATACTTTTTTTAAGCCAAGGCCCATGGACAACGCCACCCAGCCACCCCCGTGGGAGTGGAGGCTCGAACCCGCGCCCTCCGTCCCCCCTCGAGTGCCAGCGGTCTTACTGGTGCGCCACCGTGCCACTGGCTTGCTATATATATATATATATATATATATATATATATATATATATATATATTTATATATATATTTTTTTTTTTTTTTTTATATATATAATTTTTTTTTCACAAGCACACACACACACACATATATATATATATATTTATTTATTATTTTATTATTTATTATATATATATATATATATATATATATATATATATATATATATATATATATATATATATATATATATATATATATATATATATATATAAATGTAAATTTTTCCATGAGAGGTTCTTGTTCATGCGGAAAACGATAAATTAACTTAAATCTAGCAATAGATACTTTGGGTTCTACGTAAAATGCTACAATTACTTCCAACTACATATTTCGTAGGGGTGCAACTTGGGCGGGCCAAACCCGAGCCCGATCGGGTAAACCCGTTAATGGGTTGGGTTAGGGTTGAAGATACTCGAGTTCGGGCTGAGGTTCATGTGTCGGGTTACCCGAAGAACCCGAAACCCGAAACCCGACTTTTATATATATATATATATATATATACACGCAAATGACCTCTAGCCTAGTGGTTAAGAGAGATGCATGCGGCCCAAGTGGTCAGGAGTTCGAGCCCCAGTGGAGGCGAGTTCGCCACAAGTACCCATTGCTTCAAAAAAAAAAAAAAAATATATATATATATATATATATATATATATATATATACTTCTTAAATAAAAGTTTAAATCCTAAATTTTTTCACTTAAACTGTTCAACTTCTTGTCCTAAATCTTATTTCAGTTTGTATTTCATAATGATCAAGACATTATTGTTATTTGATTATGTGTCTAATATTGCTTTTGTTTAAAATTATTTCAAATATTATATTAGAATCCGATAAACCCGATGGATCCGACCCAACCCGAGTTCAACCTGATCCAAATCCGATCCTTCGGACTTGGTCTTAGGCTTCATATGTTGAATCCGAGGTCGGGCCGGGCTTGGGCTCGGACTAGACTTATGATTCATTGGGTTGGGCTCAGGTTGACCTCAAGCCCGACCCAACCCGTCTGAGTTGCACCCCTAATACTTAGCCAAAATAGTCCTTTCACATTGTGACCAATATAGATATCATTTGCAGAACTTCTACTGCTCAAGGCTATAAGATTTTGAACTTCTAATCCTCACGAGCACTACAGAAATTTACTTCTTCCAAGGCGTTGAAGGTGGTAATTGATGGTATTCCTTGGATTTTTAGGCTTTCCTTTCTGAGAACCCACACAAGCAATCAAATGATCCTTCTGCTTGGTACATTTATGCTCAATGTTCTTTTCTTGGGATAAGCAGCCAAGGATTGATACCATCTCCACAGAGCAAGAAGTAACAGTCATACCCAACTTTTTGGGATTTATATACAAGCCCCCAGCTTTACGTCCCATGCTTTTAGATTAACCTAACTTTGGTAAAAAAATTCGTCGGCTTTGGTATGTTGATGCTCCTTTTATATATATATATATATATATATTGTTGTAAATATGGATAAATCATCATAATTATTTGGTGTATAACCTGTGCCTTTTGGTTATCCATGACCTATAGCTTTTGGCATTCTTCTTTCAATTGTCATCATGATATTAACCTCCATTGTAAGCCTATATAAGGGGCTCTTATCAAGTTGATTTGTACAAGTGAATGAAGAAATATTTTTCATCTCTTTGCTTTACAATACGTTATCAGTAACATGCTCTAGGAAATAAAAAAAAGGGTGGAATAGTTCTCTTAAGAAAAAAAAGAAAGGTATTGAAGAGGTAAGTCTAATCTTATATACTTAGAAACATGCATGATTTAGTAAATTAAATACACGTTTGATTTATGTGTTTATAGATCGATTAGAACGTAAGTTTTCTAGATCTACTTTTTCTTTTAGTTTTAAATCTAAATATGTATTGATCATGTTCAAAATTTCATTCAAAATAGAAAGTTTATACTAATCTATTTAAGAATATGTATAAATCTTATTTCTATATTTCTTTCTTATGAATTTTACCTAAGTATGAAATTAATCTAAAATATTTTGAATTTTCTTCATTTATTTGGAATTAGTTAATTTTATTAAATTAAATTAAGTTATGTTAATTTGTTATTTCTATTATTTAATTTATTTGAATAATACAAGGTTCTACTTCACATATGTGAATCGAATTATATAAAAAATACCCAAAATATATTATTATATAATGATAACATTGTTGTATATGTGACAAACATAAGACATAATATTTTTTGTAGCATTTTATCACATTGTTGTATATGTGATTCACATAAGACATAATATTCTTTGATAGCGTTTTATCACATTGTTGTATATGTCATACACATGAGATAATATTCTTTGATAGCGTTTACCACATTGTTGTATATGTGATACACATAAGTATATTCTTTGATAAAGTTTTATCACATTATGACATATGTGAAGTTTTGTAATCTTGAAAGCGCTTATCAATTTTATTATTAATTTACATCTAATATAATTATTTCTGTCATGTAGGTGTCGAATCTTCCAAAGCTTGAATTCAAAGCTCTTGATGTGAGCAGAGATAATTATTTATCATGGCAATGGATGCAAAGTTACAATTGCAGTCCAACAAGCTTGATGATATTATTAAGAAGAAAAATAAAGATCTGATGCCAAGATCAAGGCTTTGATTTGATTTTTCTACGACATCATATCCATAATAATTTAAAGACAGAATATCTATGTGAGGACGATGCATTGAATTTGTGGAAATCTCTAAATGATAGATTTGACCACTAAAGGATGGTAATCCTTCTGACTGCTCAAAGTGAATGGTTGAATTTGAATCTAAGATACCATGACTGTAAAAATGTTAAATAATATAACTGTGCTCTGTTTAATATTATTTCTCGCCTTAGATTGTGCAGAGAAATAGTAACACAGACTCAAATGATTGAGAAAATTCTCTCCATTTTTTATGCAAGTAATGTGCTTTGCAGTAATAATATCGTGAAAGAGATTTCATAAAATACTTTGAACCGGTGACTGTCTTCTTATAGCAGAGGCAAATAGCAACTTCTCATGAAAAACCATAACTCTAGACAAATTGGGTCAATGGAAATTCTTGGAAAAAATGCCAATAATTTTGGAATTAGTAGAGGTTGTGGTGGAGGACGTGGAAGAGGGAATAAAAAAATCATGAGAGATATGGTCATGTTTATCAGCCTTACAAAGGTGAAAATAATGGTTCACAAAAGAATAAATGGAACAAATGGACAACACCCTCTAATAAAGGGAACCGAGTTACAAATGAACAGTTTAAGAAAATGCTAATGCAAT
Organism: Iris pallida; assembly: GCA_029216955.1. Lineage (NCBI taxonomy): Eukaryota > Viridiplantae > Streptophyta > Magnoliopsida > Asparagales > Iridaceae > Iris > Iris pallida. The sequence continues at coordinate 4,030,075 of JANAVB010034420.1, forward strand.
TTTTATTTTTATTTTTATTGAATGAGCACTCGGTCAATATATGTTTATTTCAAGTACTTGTAAACTATTTATATTTGAATTCATGTTTTTGGTTTCCATCATGGAATGTCTAGGCCATGAGAGTTTTGTTTTATTAAAATATGTATATATATATTATAAATTTGGAGTTACATTTTATATTATCATTTGAAATGCTTAATTTTTCTTATTATAATTATGCTAGCTAGAATATTTAAGTTCATAATATTTTTATTTTGCTTCATGTAGTAGTAATGCATGCTTGTCGTAAATATGACAAAGATAGACATTGATTTAGCAATGTCGAGCTACTCAAAAAGAGATTGAGATATTGAGAATCTAAGAAAAATGACTTAGATATATGTTTGGTAGATAGTAATACTACACACATAAATTTGAAAAATCAAAGTTTTTACCAAAGTTAGTATTTGACATACATAAAGTGCCAACAATAGCTGGACCAGCCATATAATTGAGGGCTTTGGAAGAGCACACATCATGTTACCTAATGGTACTCAAACCTATTTGCAGAATGTGTTATATTCAAGTAGTTCCGTAAAGGAATTTGTCAAGTTTCAAGGATGTACACAAAATGGGTACCATATTGAAACTCGAAATGTAGCACATCTAATGTTGGGAGCAAAAGGCTCACATTAGAAGAATTATCTTATTTTTTGGTGGGTTTGTATTTCACCACCATTGGCATAATTGAATCTAATATGAATGTGGCAAAATATAAAGCCAATGATCATGTCTTATATAATATTTGGCATGACCCTTTGGGTCATTCGGGACAAACTAAGTTCAATCGGATCATCGATAATCTTTGTAGATATTTATTGGAAAATTACGATATTGGCTTATCGAAGAATCAACTATATATTCCTTGTTTACAAGGGAAGATTATAACTAGACCATCTTTTGTAGAAGTTAAGAATGAGTCTTCTACTTTCTTGTAAAGAACATAAGGAGACATTTATGGTCATATTCACCCTGCTAATGGCTCTTTTTAAGATATTTTATGGTACTCATAGATGCATCTATTAAGTGGTTATATGTTTGTCTATTGTATACTAGAAATCTTCTATTTTCTCGTCTTTTAGACCAAATTACTAAACTTAGATCTCAGTTTCCTAATCACACGACTATATTAATTAGTCTTGATAATGCCGCATAATTCATCTCATAAGCTTTTGATAATTTTTGTACATCATTAGTGACTGAGATAGCGCATCATGTTCCATAGTGCAAACACAAAATGGGTTAGCTGAGTCATTTATTAAACATCTTCAACTTATAGCTAGACATCTACTAGTGCAATCTAGTTTAAAAATTATGGCTTGAGACATGATATTTTACATGTTGCATCTTTAGTTAAATTTAGACCCATTGTCTACCATATTATTTTATATATACAACTTGTTAGTGGTAAACAACCAAACATTTCATATTTGAGAAAGTTTGGATATACAGTGTTAGTCCCGGGGCTTGATTAAAGATGGTAAAACAGATGCAACAGAGATCTACGTTGATACAAAAACCAAATAACCCGATTACAATATGGAGTAGGAAAATAGAGAAGAGAAGATCTCTCGTTCTTCCTTGCAAACGTGTTACAATTGGGACAGAACGATGTACAATAATCTAGAGAAAGATGAGAAGAAGAAAAATGCTGGGGTGTCAAAACACCGTTGCTCAAAGCAAGATTCGCCCAACAAGATTTGCTTCCAGGAACCAGCAAGTTTGAAGAACTTGTGGAACGCTCGAAGTCACCTCTGTTCTGACTCCTCGGATGGACTTGTAATGGCGGCAGCAACTCTCTTTCTTTCTCCTTTTCTGACTTATATTTTCGTCGTAGTCACAAAGGAGGCCAGAAGAGAGTTTTTATAGAGAGAGGGTGGAAACCCTAGCCGCCTCTTCAGTTATGGAAAGATTGAATCAAATCCCAAAAAGATAGCAACGAGATTAATTCAACTCCCACAAAGATAGCAATAAAATTAATTCAAATCCCACAAAGATAGGATCTGAATTAATCGTATTGAATCAGTCTTTCCATAACTGACTTGTAGTCTGCACAGTCAGCGGAACCCTCCATGCGATAGCAGCAGCCTGGCCGTATGAGCCGCATGAGCCGCATGGCCTCATGGCCGTATGGACCGCATGAGCCGCATGGACCGTATGGACCGCATGAGCCGCATGAGCCGCATGGACCGCATGAGCCGTATGAACCGCATGGCCGCATGAGCCGCATGAACCGCATGGGCCGCATGGCCGCATGAGCCGCATGGATCGCATGGACCGCATGGGCCGCATGGCCGCATGAGCCGCATGGCCGCATGAGGCCGCATATGAGCCGCATGCCGCATAAGACCGCATGGCCGCATATGAGCCGCATGACTGCTGACGTGCTAAGTTCAAAGTGCGCCAACAAAATGCCATATTACACCTCATGAGCCCATGAGTCCGAGTCCGAGTCCGAGTCTGAGTCGCTAAGCCCCTTTGGGGCTTAGCTCCAAATAGAATTAATCTAAGAGAATGACAAAAGCATTAATGCTTAATCCTTGGAGCCTTATACTTACCTCCTAGTAAAATCACCCACATGGTTCCCTCCTTAGGGTCACCACCCCATGTGTATCTCTCAACAACACAACCAAGTATATATGTTGAGATAACTCATGGTGCATTTCCGATGTGGGACTAAAATTTTACAAGGCATGTTGAGAGCAAGCTCTCTCCATGTAAAGAAAGCACCAACAATCTCCCACATATCACAACATATATATGTGTCCAGGGTTGAGCGTTCCCCATAGTAACTGTCCATTTTGCATTAGGATAGATGTCGCTGACGACGTGAATCTTCCCGCATGGGTTAAATAAGAATGTGATACAAGAATGGACTACGCCTTGAATTCTGCACCACAATTATAATTCTTCCCACTCACAAAGTGTAGTTATGTGTACTTCTGGCTGCACATTAAAGACCCTGTGCCAGCCTGGTTTTAGTGTATAATTTTGGGCGTCTACAAGTTTACCCTCAAGAGACGGCCTGATATCTCTTTTCATACACTATAGGTGAGTTCTTTATTAAAGAGATGTGGCATGAAGCCTTGCGCTTCCTTGCGGTGCTATGCCGCTATGACATGGCCTGAAGCCGAGGCATTACCCCTACCTGGGAACCTCATCGTAGTGTCATACTACTGTAGCATGAGGTCTCAGCCTTTTTGTAGTGCCAATCTACTCAGCATGAAGCCTAAGGCTTCCTTGCGGTGTTACGCCGCAACGACATGGCTTGCAATACCGAGGCTTTACCCCTACCTGGGTACCTCATCGTGGTGTCGTGCCACTCTAACATGGGGCCATCCTCCCCTTTGTAGTGCTGTCTACAACTCTTTAATTATGTCATACAACATTAGGCTACCTGCCTATTTGCGGTGCTACGCCGCTATGACTTGGCTTGCAAAGCCGAGGCATTATCCCTACCTGGGAACCTCATGGTGGAGTCACCCTACTGTAGCATGGAGTTTCACTCCTTGTAGTGCTGCTCTACTGTGCTTCCTGTAAAGCACACCAGGCATTCACTCTGCCTGAGAACTTATTAAGGCGTTTAAGCCAACCTTCCATAGGATCTGTTTTTTCTGTAGAAAATACATAGTAGACAACAGTGGTTATGGGTCCGTATCCCTTCCATATTCCAGAGAACAAGTACCCACTGTTACCTGATAGTTTCCCAGTCAGTGATCCTCCTTTGAACCAAAAGTTAGATGCCTAGTAGATTTCTCTTTGAACTAATAGCATAAAACTTTATGGTAGGATTACAAAGACACACTATCAGAATGCCTTCAAGCCCATTTTACAAGCTGTGTCATCGACCAACTGGCGCTTGAGGCCCTTTGTGAACGGATCTGCCAGGTTCTCCTGACTCCGAACATAAACCACTGCAATAACACCTCTTTTGATAAGATCAAGTACTGCCCTGTGCATCAATCGCACAGTCCTCTTCTTCCCGTTAAAGAGGTCATTTGATGCCACTGCCGCAGTCGCCTAGTTGTCACAGTATATCGGTATCGCCGGTATCTGAGCCCCAACCACTGGAAGATCATACATGAGCTCCCGAAGCCATTCTGCTTCATCTGCTGCAGTTTCGAGTGCATAGAATTCAGATTCCATAGAGGAACGAGAGAGTATAGTTTGCTTCTTTGACTTCCACGATATAGCAGCTCCACCCAAGGAAAAGACATATCCACTTGTGGATCTCTCGCTTTCCACCTCTGAACACCAGCTTGCATCATTGAAGCCTTCCACTACTGTCGGATACCCGTTGTAGTGCAGTACATATGTCTGAGTCTTCTTGAGATATCTCATCACCCGCTTCACAGCTTTCCAGTGCTCAACCCCTGGGTTGCTTGTGAACCGACTCTGCATTCCCACGGCGAAAGCTATGTCAGGCCTTGTGGCAGTGGTTGCGTACATCAAACTTCCGATAATACTAGAATACTCCAGCTGCCTGACGCTTTCCTTCGAATTTGGCTTCAGTTTCTGATCACACATGTATGGCGTATCGATCCCTGGAAGATCCTTATATCCATAGCGTGTGAGCATCTTCTCAATGTAGTGAGATTGTGACAGCGCTACTCCAGTGTCTGTCCGGATGATCTTTATGCCCAAGATGACATCTGTATCCCCCAAGTCCTTCATAATGAACTTGGTTGAGAGGAACTTCTTTGTCTCTGTGACACAGCCTATATCCGTACCTAGGATTAGTATGTCGTCCACGTACAGACAAACGATGACTCCTCTTCCATCAGCGAACTTTGTGTAAACACATTTGTCCGTCTCGCTGACTCTGTAGCCGTTTGACCTAATAACTTTGTCAAACTTGTCATGCCACATCTTGGGAGCTTGCTTAAAACCATACAATGATATCATCAACTTGCAGACTTTGTCTTCAAGACTTTTGACGACAAATCCATCTGGCTGTTGCATGTAAATCTCTTCGATCAGCTTCCCATTCAGGAATGCTGTCTTTATATCCATCTGATGTATCACCAACTTATGTATAGCTGCTAGAGCGATTAACATCCTGATGGTGGTCATCCGAGCTACTAGAGCGTATGTGTGAAAGTAGTCTATCCCCTGTTTCTGAGAAAATCCCTTGGCTACCAGCCTGGCCTTGAACTTGTCAATAGTACCATCTGTCTTCATCTTCTTCTTGAAGATCTATTTACATCCGATAGGCTTTTCTCCTTCAGGTAGATCTACCAACACCCATGTGTTATTGGAGGTGATAGAGTCAAACTCGTCATTCACTGCCTCCTTCCAGAAGATAGCATCTCTAGTCTTCATCGTCTCGTCATAGGAAAGCGGATCTGCATCTACATGATAGGTGACAAAGTCATCTCCGAAGTCTTTAGGTCTCCTCGCTCGCTTTGCTGACGGCTCTGCGAGTTCTGGTATAAGAGTTGTTTCATCAACAACAGCTTCTTTTTGGACTACTGGCCCATATGATATTTCAGTCTCATTTGCACCTACATCATTTTCCGGAATGTCCGAAAGAATAATGTTTTTGTCTTTTGCAAACTTGTCTTCAAAGAATTCAGCATCGTGAGATTCGATGATACGATTTGACTCAATATCAAGAAATCTCCTAGAATCACTCTTCTCGGCATACCCCAAGAAGATCGCCTTCGTAGTCCTTGTCCCTAGCTTCTGAATCTTCAGATCTGGGAGCTTCACATACGCCAGACACCCCCACACTCGAATGACATTCAAGTTTGGTCTGACATTGAACCAGAGTTCATGAGGAGTTACGTCCGAAGTTGCATATGGCACTCTATTCAGAATAAAAGTGGCCGTTAATGCAGCTTCTCCCCAGTAACATTTTGGAAGACCTGCAGTGAGCAACATAGAATTCATCATTTCTCTTAATGTTCGGTTCTTCCTCTCTGCTACTCCGTTGGATTGAGGAGAATATGGAGCAGTAGTCTCGCATATGATTCCATGTTCTTTGCAGAATGATGCGAAGTTATGAGACCTGTACTCCCCACCTCGATCACTTCTCAACCTCTTGAGTTGTTGTCCAGTCTGCCGTTCACCTTCGGCCCTGAACTCTCTGAACTTCTCAAAGGCTTCATCTTTAGACTTGAGCAAGTAGACGAACGCGTATTTTGAGAAGTCGTCGATGAAGGTTATGAAATACTTCATCCCGGCCTTCGTGGAGAAATATTTGAAGTCACAGATATCGAAGTGCACCAACTCCAGAAGATTTGTGCTTCGATTGACCCGATGAAAGGGTTTCCTTGTGATCTTCGTCTGAGCACATACTTCACACTTCTCCACCTTACCCCCATATTTGGAGATAAGTCCTAGACTAGACATTTTGTTAATTCTTTTACAATGAACATGTCCTAGTCTATTATGCCATAACTCAAGAGAATAATCCAAAAATGCAACTGCATTAATGTCATCAAACTGGTTGACAAGTTGAATTTTAAACAATCCTTCGGTTTGATAAGCCTTCCCGAAGTATGTTCCCTTCTTGGATATCACCATCTGACCAGCATTGATGTCCATCCTCAAGCCTGCGTTGCAGAGCAGGCTCCCAGAGATCAGGTTCTTGGCAATCGTAGGAATATGCTTTACACCTTGAAGCGTCAGAGTGTTCCCAGAAGTGACTTTCAGTTCGATGGTCCCGATCCCCATAACTTCAGCTTGGGCCTGGTTCGCCATGACAACCTTCTCAGATGTTGGCGGGTACGTGACGAATCATTCCTTGCCAGAACAGACATGGCAAGTCGCACCAGTATCTATCCACCAGTCAGAGTCAACCCCCAAAGTTGTGACCTGTGTGATCATAGCAACAAAGTTAGAAACCAATGAAACCTTATTAGGCTCACCTTTCTCTGATTGTTTAGGCTTAGATCTGCATTCACTCTTGTAGTGGCCTTTCTTGCCATAATTGTAACAAGTCATGTGGGACTAAGTCTTCTGTTGCTTGAATGAAGGACCCTTCACTTTTAGATTAGTAAAGTCCTTCTTCTTGGGATGAGAAGCCGCCTGCTTCCCTTTGGGATCTCTCGTCTGCACTAGATTAGCTTTTGCCAACTATTTGGACAGAGTGTCCACCTTCTGTTGGGAACGCATCTCGTCCTCAACATGGATCTCTTGAAGTAGATCTCCCAAGCTAATGTCTAGTTTCCTCCTGAGCATCCTTACATAGAAGGTACTCCACCCGGCAGGAAGTTTTGAGACGACCCCTCTAACGACAAACTTGTCGGGAAGGGGCATCTCTTCGTCTTCCAGTTTCTGACGTAGCTTCAGAAATTCCTTCACCTGTGGCAACATGGACTTCTCGTCCTCAAAGAGCAATTTGTGATATTTTTCAACCACAAACATTTTGCTCCTGTTCCTGTCTTCTTCATACAGTTTTTCCATAGACTCTCATATGTCTCTGGCAAGTTCCTTCTTCGAGTAGGATTCTGCCAGGGAGTCCTCCATAGCATTCAGGATGAGAAGCATACAGATGCTATTTTCCCTTCTCTATTTGGCCTGGAGTTTGGAAGCCGCATTGATTGCGGCAGTAGATCCAGTGTCTGGAACAGAGGGTTCTTCCTCCAACAGAACATGATCAACGTCTTTTAGTTGAAGAGTTAGATAAACCTTTCTCTTCCAGACTTGATAATGCTCTCCATCGAACTTTTTCAACTTGTAGTAGTCTGATTGGACGAGCGAAGCATTAATGTTTTCCATCTATAAGGATCTTGCTTTGAGATTGTTAGTCCCGAGGCTTGATCAAAGATGGTAAAACAGATACAACAGAGATCTACGTTGATACAAAAACCAAATAACCCGATTACAATATAGAGGAGGAAAATAGAGAAGAGAAGATCTCTCGTTCTTCCTTGCAAACGTGTTCCAATTGGGACAGAACGAGGTACAATAATCTAGAGAAAGATGAGAAGAAAAAAAATGCTGGAGTGTCAAAACACCGTTGCTTAAAGCAAGATTCGCCCCACACGATCTGCTTCCAGGAATCAGCAAGTTTGAAGAACTTGTGGAATGCTCGAAGTCACCTCTGTTCTGACTCCTCGGATGGACTTGCAATGGCGGCAGCAGCTCCCTCTCTCTCTTTCTCCTTTTCTGACTTATATTTTCGTCGTAGTCACAAAGGAGGCCAGAAGAGAGTATTTACAGAGAGAGGGTGGAAACCCTAGCCGCCTATTCAGTTATGGAAAGATTGAATCAAATCCTAAAAAGATAGCAACGAGATTAATTCAAATCCTACAAAGATAGCAATGAAATTAATTCAAATCCCACAAAGATAGGATCTGAATTAATCGCATTGAATCAGTCTTTCCATAACTGACTTGTAGTCTGCACAGTCAGCAGAACCCTCCATACGGCAGCAGCAGCCTGGCCGCATGAGCCGTATGGCCTCATGGACCGCATGAGCCGCATGGACCGCATGAGCCGCAAGGACCGTATGAGTCGCATGAACCGCATGGCCGCATGAGCCGCATGAACTGTATGGGCCGCATGGCCGCATGAGCCGTATGGCCACATGAGCCGCATGAGGCCGCATATGAGCCGCATGCCGCATAAGACCGCATGGCCGCATATGAGCCGCATGACGTGCTAAGTGCAAAGTGTGCCAACAAATTGCCACATTACGCCTTATGAGCCCATGAGCCCGAGTCTGAGTCTGAGTCCGAGTCTGAGTCGCTAAGCCCCTTTGGGGCTTAGCTCCAAATGGAATTAATCCAAGAGAATGACAAAAGCATTAATGCTTAATCCTTGAAGCCTTAGACTTACCTCCTAGTAAAATCACCCACATGGTTCCCTCCTTAGGGTCACCACCCCATGTGCATCTCTCAACTACACAACCAAGTATATATGTTGAGATAACTCATGGTGTATTTCCGATGTGGGACTAAAATTTTACAAGGCATGTTGAGAGCAAGCTCTCTCCATGTAAAGAAAGCACCAACATACAGTATATGTTCCAGTTCCATCTTCCAAAAGAACTAAGATGGGTCCCCAATGATGTTTGAAAAATATACATTATTTTTTAGTTTTCTTCCATAATAAGGTATTTAAAATCAATGACTGGTGATGTCTTTACTACAAGATTTGATGATTGCCAATTTGATGATAGAGTCTTCCCGCTGTTAAGGGGAGGTATAAGCAACAAATTGTTCATAGAGAACAAACTATTGCTAATTAACGACGTGAATTGACATGGTATACGCCTACTCTATCGATCTCATTAACTTTCAAGAACTCCACAATGTGATTATGAGACAAGGAGAATGATACATTTGCAAGAGATTGTAAATCAATTGCTTGATGCATTTAATGATGCCGCAAAGGTAACTAGATCACATGTGCCAGCTAAAAATGTGCCAGCCAGAGTTAATGTTCATGTTAGACAAAATCTAAACAAGACGGCAAATGAATCTACTACTACACGTCAAAAGTGTGGTATGCCTATAGGTTCCAAGGGTAGTGCTCCTATAAAGAGGAGAGTAAATGAAACATCTTGTCCTGATAAAAGTCTAAAAGTGGCTAGAGCTCTGAAAATAGATAATGAAGATGAGCATGTTTCCAAATTCACTGAAATGCCTATGGATGCCTCTAGTGAGGCACAGGTACCTGAAAATGAAGAGATCTCGATATTCTATGCATGTTCTGGTGAATTGTGGAATATAAAAGTACTTGTCATCGATGACATATTTAGCTACGCAGTAGCTACTGAAATATCAAAGGACAATGATGATTGTGAAAATGAACCACGTAGTATAAATGAATATCGACAAAGAAAAGATTGGCCAATGTGAAAAGATTCTATTCAAGCAGAATTAAAATCTTTAGAAAAACGTGGTGTATTTGGACCTATAGTGGAAACACCAAAGGGCATAAATCATGTTGGCTTTAAATAGGTGTTCATGAGAAAATGAAATGAGAGAAACGAAGTTGAAAGATACAAAGCCCAACTTGTAGCACAAGGTTTCTCTCAAAGACCTGGAATTGACTATATTGAGAAATACTCTCCAGTTATGGATGTCAATACTCTTAGATATCTAATTAGTCTCGCAGTTTCTGAAAATTTTGATATGTGACTTATGGATGTTGTAACTGTATATTTGTATGGAGACTTAGATACTAACGTCTATATGAAAATTCCAGAAAGATTTATAATGCCAGAGACTAAGTCAAAGGACATGTGTTCAATTAAACTTAGACGAGCATTATATGGATTGAAACAATCCGGAAGAATGTGGTATAATCGTCTTAGTATATATTTGATTAAGGAAGGATATAAAAATAGTCATATTTGCCCATGTGTCTTCATTAAGAAATCCGAGAATGGATTTTTGATAGTAGCAGTATACGTGGATGATATAAACCTGATCGGATCTCCTACAGAATTAGAGAAAACTGTAAACTATTTTAAAAAAGAATTTGCAATGAAAGACTTGGGAAAGACAAAGTTTTGTCTCGGTTTACAAATAGAACGAAGTTCTAGTGGAATATTAGTGCATCAATCCCGATATATTGAAAGAATTTTGGAACGATTCAGAATGGACAAAGTACATCCACTTAGTACACATATGGTTGTACGGAGTCTGGATTTGGATAAAGATCCATTTCGACCAAAAGGGAAAAGATAAAAAAGTTCTTGGTCCTGAAGTGCCGTATTTAAGTACTATTGGAGCACTACTATATCTAGCCAATACACAAGACCAGATATTGCATTTTTTTAATTTGTTATCTAGATATAGTTCTGTACCTCCACTTATATATTGAATATAGTTAAACACATATTGAGATATTTTTGTGGAACAATTGGCATGAGATTATTTTATTTATATGATTTTACTAACAATTTTTGTCTATTTGGTTGTGCAAACTAAAAAATATTTTTGACCTTCATAAGGGTTGTTCCCAAACAGGTTATGTTTTTATTAATAATCATGCAGCTATATCTTGGCGATCAATAAAACAAGGTTCAGTGGCAACTTCCTCTAACCATGCAGAATTAATTGCATTACATGAAGCAACAAGAGAAAGTGTGTGGTTGCAATCGATCATTCATCATATAAGTGTAAATTGTCAACTACCCACATTTACAGATAAACCTACAACAATATCCGAAGACAATGCAGCTTGCATTGCGCAAGTCCGAGAGGGATTCATCAAAGAAGATCAAACGAAGCACCTTCCACCAAAATTATTTTATGCACATGAGCTCTAAACGACGAAAGTGGTCAAACGAAGTCAAGCAAATCCATTATATCGAAGGGGAGTATGACTCGTGAAGAATATTTTTGAGTTTTGTGCATTGTACTCTTCTTCCTTGACTAAGATTTTTCCTACTGGGTTTTTATTCGTAAGGTTTTAATGAGGCAACAAATGCGTATACACCACCAACAAATTAATGGTGTATATCTAAGGAGGAGTATGGTAAATATGGTTAAATCACCATAATTATTTGGTGTCTATAAACTATGCCTTTTGGTTATCCATAACCTATGGCTTTTGGTTATCCATAACCTATAGCTTTTGGCATTCTTCTTTTAATTGTCATCATGATATTAACCTCCATTGTAAGCCTATATAAGGGGCTCTTATCAAGTTGATTTGTACAAATGAATGAAGAAATATTTTTCTCTATTGTTCATCTCTTTGCTTTACAATATATATATATATATATATATATATATATATTTTTATATATATATATATATATATATATATATATATATTTTTTTTTTTTTTGAAGAAGACTCCATTTTATTCTAGCAAGGCTCAAAATGCCGAAGCATGTACAAGTATATCCCTAGGCACAAAATGCCGACGCCTATACAAGTATACCAACAAAATCGAAAAACCGAAGATTAGGGGAGAGGAGTGATCCAAGAAGCAGTCTGTCCGTGAGAGCAACAGGCCCTGATCTTCTGGCACTGCCTAATGACTTCCTTGACGATCTGGTCAGCATTGTATTGATAGCCCTCATATCTTGCTTTGTTGCGATTCTTCTAAATGGTCCATATGGCAGCCGCCGCTACGATTTGGTGGCCGTACGACGCAGAGGCCCAGTCAGTCAAGAGGCCAATGATGCACCCGTCTCCCTGCGCTCTACTACACCTTTGAGAGAGCTTCCTCCGACGTTGGCGGGTAGTTCCCTTTGACAAAAAATATGGTCGATGGTGAGAGAGCTTCCTCCTTCAGTCTGACGTTCTGTGCAGCAGTCGAATGCAGATGCCTAGCTGAATCCGATGGTGTGCAGATTATCATCGGTGGGCAGCTTCTTTCATCGTGCTCTCCAAATTAGGATAGACCACTTCTTCAGAATGCAAGTTTGCCAGAAAGCGGCATGACTCTGAGATGGGGTTCCGCGACCGCGAACAACTTGCCTGGCCGAGCGCATCGAGAATTCTTCCGAAGGTTCGGCCGACCAGCACAGCTCGTCCGTCTCGTGACCAATCTTCATGCCGCGTTGACGGATACAATCAACTGCCTCATCACCAGCCCAATCGCGGATCCTGTCCCAATCCCAGTCATTCCTATCTGGATCCCACAGGTCCCTGATCCTGGTGATCTTGCGAGTCGCCGTACGATAAGGGAGCAAGGTGTCCCTAGCCCAACGTTCAAAGAAGAACGACAATTCGCCTTCCCCTAGATGGAGACGAATCACCGGTTCGGCAATAGTCCATCCGGTAAGGATGTGCCGCCAAGCTGCTGATAACCTGCTGTTGGGGAAGGCCTGAAAGGGGTGTATGTGCTTGAAGTATCTGGCCTTCATGAATCTAGACCATAAATTCTGACTTGATCTAAGCTTCCACCACAGTTTCATAGAGAAAGCGTCAACAATGTGAGAGATTCTGTCAAATCCTATGCCTCCCTCCTTAGTAGGCCTGGCCATGGTGTCCCAACTAGCCCAGTGATGTTTTATGTTCCCGCCGCTATGTCTCCAAAAGAAGTCGCACATGATGCTTTCAATCAAGCGGATCACCTTCTTGGGGGGGAGCACGCAGCAAGGGTATATATGGGAATGGATGTGAGCACGTGATTGATGAGGATCATCTTTTCGCCCGGAGATAGAGTAGCGTTGTGCCATCCCTCTAGCTTTCTCCATATTTTGTTAACCAGCCCTCAAAAATGCCTGCATTAGTTCTACCGTGCACCAGAGGACATCCAAGGTAAAGGAACGGGGGGTGATCAATGGAGAAAGAGGTGATATTGGAGATATTCGTCGCACTGTCTCTCCCGATGTTGTGATGTGCATAGATAGCACTCTTGTCGGAATTGACCTTCTGCCCAGAGCTGGCAGCATATCTCTGGAGGGTGTTGTGGACTACTTCCACCGACCCGACATCTCCAGAGGAGAAGATGAGGATGTCGTCAGCATAATTTAAGTGGGTAATGATCGGACATCCGCTGGCGGTATAGAAGTGTTGGAAGTTCGGAGTTCTAACCATCTTGTTCAGATTTCTGCTCAAAGGGTCCGACGTGATGATGAAGATGGTGGAGGATAATGGGTCTCCTTGTCTGACACCCCGGCTGGATTTGAAGAAGCCGTCGGCTCGGCCATTGATGACTGTAGAGAACTATGAGTTACTGATCGATCTCCACACCATATTTGTCCAGGTTTTCGAAAATTCAAAGGCCGTAAAAACCCAAATCAAGAATTGCCAGTCAAGCCTGTCGTAAGCCTTTTCCAAGTCCAGTTTGATCGCTATGTTGCCCCCAGCAGGAAGTTTCATGCAGGTGATAAGCTCCTGAGCTAGCATAATGTTGTCTTAGATGTTTCTACCTCGGACGAAGCCACTTTGCTCCTCAGAGAAGATCTTGGGGAGTAAACAGGACATACGGGAAGCGATGATCTTGGAGATGATCTTATTAGTCAAGTTACACAAGCTAATGGGACGGAAGTCTTGAAAGGTTTTCGGGTTTTCTTTTTTGGGGATGAGGATCAGATTAGCTGCGGATATGGCTCTAGGGTAGGTCGCTCATTGAAAGAAGGCGATGACTGCTTCATGGATGTCCTTCTTGATGATGTCCCAGCACTGACGGAAGAATGTCCCGGAGAAGCCATCGGGTCCAGGCGCGCTGTGGCCGTTGAGCGTTGTCGCTGTTGTCGATGAGGGGAGGTATCTCAGCCAGATGGTTGTTATCTCTTTGGACCCTTTGTTTGGTGAAAAGCTGGGAATAGAAATCAGCAGCAGCCGCATGGATATCACGCTGGTTACTGATGATGTTACCCGAGTCAGTTTTAATCTGGTGTATAGTCAGCTTCTGCTTGCGACCGTTGACACAGGCGTAGAAATTGACCGAGTTTTTGTCCCCCTCACTGTCCCATCTCAACCTCGCTTTCTGCTTCCAATATTCCGTTTCCACTTTCAGCCAAAATTTGAGGATGGCTTTGGTGAGGTTAAGGGCAGTCCTGGTTGTAGGAGATCGATCAGTCAAAAAGAGCATCTCAGCGTGGGTGACGTCATCTTCTGCCATGCGAACTTTCTGAAAATAATCTCCATAAGCCTGTTTGCTCCACGTCGCCAGTGCTTTCCGCGTCGCCTTAAGCTTGCTAGCAACTCTGATAAGCGGGTCAACTTTGTCCACCTGATTCCAAGCTTCCGCGACAACCTTCAAGAAATGGGGGTGTTCGCTCCAGAAGTCGAGAAACCAGAAGTTCTTTTTAATCCGGTTGACTGAGTTATTGATTTCTACCAGCAGGGGCGCATGGTCGGATTCGATGGTGTTAAGATAAGAAAGTCTGGAGGTGATGCCCATGCAATGCCAAGGGGAGTTAATGAGGGCTCTGTCAAGGCAAGAGTATTGCCTGCGATCGCCTTCTTGTATATTGTACCATGTGAACACATTTCCCGAGAACTAGATCGAGGAAAGGTTGGCATTAAAGATGAAGTTGTTGAAGCCATGCATGGCCGAGGGCGGGGGCGGCCTGTCCCCAGACTTCTCCTTTCTACAAGTGATGGCATTAAAGTCCCCAATACAAAGCAGGGGATGTTGGTGTGGTTGACATGGGTGTCTAGGAGATCATCCCAAAGTTGTTTGCATTCAATAATATCGCAACTCTCGTGAACAGCTGACAGAATGGCACTTCGGGGAAGGGAGGGGTGCTCTATCCAGCACATGAGTGCCTGCTTGGAATCCTGGATAACTCCGACGTGGATGTTAGAAGAGATGGGGATCCAAATGTCGTGGTTGCCGGCCACGGAGTTGTGGAACCCTATTTGAAGCTGAATAGATTTGATTTTCTTGGGGGGGGGGGGGATCTTAGGTTCGAGGATGATCAAAATGTCGATCTTGTGGAGTTTTTTGAAATATACATATATATATTTTTTTTTTAAATATACATATATATATTATATATATATATATATATATATAAAATATATATATATATATATATATATATATATATATATATATATATATATAAATATATTTTATATACATACATAACTATATATATATATAGTTATGTAAATATATATATATATATATATATATATATATATATATATATATATATATATATATATATGTATATATATATATATATATATATAGTTATGTATATATAGTTATGTATGCATATAAAAAATATATATACTAGTCATAACCCGTGCCCATAGCGCATGGTTCATTTAAGGTATATTCCCCCTCAAAATCTTGGACCCCCAATTTTAAACGAACAATAATAATTATGAGGTCCCCATCAAAATATTAAATCCCAACCACTGCTGGATGTAAATTTTCTTTGGATTCCCCATAAAACTCCACTCTTAATAATGCTCATCCACAACCATTATGAGTGCAAACCCCACTCTTTGGATTCCCCATAAAACCCCACTCTCAATAATGCTTATTTCCCATAAAACCCCACTCTCAATAATGCTCATCCACAACCATTATGAGTGCAAACCCCACTCTTTGGATTCCCCATAAAACCCCACTCTCAATAATGCTCATCCACAACCATTGATTCACCAAGATTAAATCCCAACCACTCTTTATCTTGGCACAGTCAGCCCTAGGATTCAAAAACCTTTCTGTTTTGTATAAGATATATATATATATATATATATATATATAAATATATATATATATATATATAAAATATATATATATATATATATATATATATATATATATATAGTTATGTACATAAGTAAAATTTAATTAGCTAATTAATTGGTAAAAGCATATATTAAGATTTTTTTTTGAAAAGCAATATATATACACAAAAATTAATATATATACAAACTAAAGTGATTTGACTTTATAACTATATACACGTAGAAATCAAGGTCGCGATATCGTGCCTCGATCCTCGAAATTGTAAATAAAGTACGATCTACGATGATGAAATGCAATTTGGTAGCAAGGGTCAAGTACGAAGATTGTACCCCAATTTTTGAACAAATGGAAAAAATAGTTGTTATGTCATCCATGCGCTTCCCAAGTATGGCGAGGGATGCTATGATGACACATGAACCGTATAATTAGATTGGTTTCTCATTAACGTCACTCTGTAATTCTAAAATACCCCGTCTACTCCTAATATGAAAAACTGGGTACAACTATTATTTAAGTGTGGTCTAGGACATGACTACTATATGCTCCATATCCTTAACTGCGGGTACTTGTAATACGTCATCATCTTGTAGCGGCTTTTCCTAAAAGGTTATGGTCAAATTCTAGCACATTTCCTCCTTGTTATAAACTGATAAATTAATCCCCAAATTCTTTTGTCCTTATTTATTGTAATGTCCTTTCATTGATAATTATATATCACTTCTTGAATTTATGTATGTACACGGCCATCTAAACTATAATAAGATTTAATTTCTAAAGACTCAAATATAATATGCAATCCTCTATTCTTCAGTCTTGGTAGTCACTAATTTCTTATGCTACCAAATTTGCAAAATACACTAGTAGTTAAACTCGTTATCCACCAGTCCTTAAAATTCTTTCTCTTTATTATATGACTATTGAAAAGACCACTAAAGTTACATGATTCCTCTTTGCCTCCTCTACTGCTCGATTTATCTCTTTCAAGCAACTATTCATCCAGTATATTGTCATCAATTCATTACTCACCCATTAACCCTCAATAAACTTTTCCTAATGTATCGTACCCTTATTCTTTTTCAACTAAATCATGTAACTTTCATACTGACTATTTTCCCAATCATATATTACTCTTTAAATTTCATTTATTGGCTACCCCTCCTTGTTCATATTCCCTTGGTCACCATCTACTCTAGAACCTTAACTCGTTGGATACAATCACATATCTTGTAGCCTTGTCATCCAGTGTCATCTTAATTTTATCATCCATCAAAACTCAACTCTTTTTCTTATTCGTAAATAAGTCAATGGGTTTCTAGAACCTTTAACTTAGCATGACTTTTTTCTCTTCACTAATCACCTTGATCAATTTTTTTTCAACCAACCATTCATCCAAAACTTTCTAAAATTTCTCAACTCCATAGTCCAATCACCGAGATATTTTCGGTCAATAACTTTAATGTTATTGTATCATGCATCCTATCATAGATTAATCATGCCTCAAGAAATTCAGTAATCTCTTTATATATATAGTTTATCATCAGTCATAATAATAAATCATTCATATCTAGTTTAAAAATTAACTATCGTCTAATGCTCTCCTCGAAAGTTAAACATATCATACCTCAGATATTTATTTATTGCAGTCAATTATATTTATTTCTCTTTCATTTACATGTGTGGCTTCAATCCAATTTACTAAATAAATCGCTTAGCATGAGTGATGTTTCAACCTTGTGCATAATTCCTATAAATCCCCCAACATATATAGGACTCGCGAAACATCAAATCTTAAGATTGAGTAATGACTCTAGCCATGCATACTACTCATAATGGTCCACTTTCACAATATTTTTGCCTCCTTAGAATCATCTTACCTAGTGGTTATCCTACTCCTTAAAATTTCCTATATAGGCCAACTATTTGATCATCCAATATTCTCGACTCCTACTACCCACAAGTATATTTGATAAGCTTAAGGTCACTTAATGGCAATAAGACATATTTAACCTAGTATTGATTTATATTCATGTTATCAACTTTCATACTCCTATATTATGTATACCTCACAATCGCACAACCATCGTATTCAATTATACCAAGAATTTGATCTATGGGGTTTTTTAATCCAGCCATTTTTAACTGAAAGGTGACACGATTTGAATATACATTATTGAGGGGAGCAAATTAAGAAGAAATATATTGGGTTGGGTTCCAAGACCATGGTATGGTTTGGGTGATGAATGAAAATTTTAGTCGTCATACGAAGTGAGGTATATATGAAAATATATTTAGGTTTAAGGGAATCAGGATGAAAATAAATAGGTACTCATAATGATAACACAATTTCTTGAGAGGAGAAAGTATACTAGTTTTCTAGGTCTAGGTATAGTCAAGGATAAAAGTAAGTTGACATTGGATCTACGATTAAGAATCATTCGCAAGTTCCAAACGATTAGAAAGCAATGATAATGAATCTACGATTTAGAAAAGGGATAAGTAACTTAAGATGAGAATATATGGCTAAGCTGATGACTAAATAGTGTCGATGTAGTTCTAATATCAAACCGTATCTCAATAGAAAATAGTATTATAGATAATAATGTACTTAGAATAATACCTGCTATATTTTTGTCTCCCGGATGAGTGTCTACTACAGCTATGATTCTGCCCTTGTCTTTGTTAATTCTTCTCAAGTCTAGCCTGCCTAAATTATGCTACCTGGTTAGGTAAGGGTCGTCCTCTCTGATATCCTTCTAGTGCAGGTGGTCATGGTGCTGCTGGTCCTAGAGCTAGTAGCTTCTGCAATTGTAGCTAAGCTGGTGCCGGAGCGGGTAGTGCTTTCCCTTTGATCTGATGATGGGGTGCTAAAGTATGCTATTTTGGACAATCTTTTAGCATATGCTATCCCAACCAAATACTGGCCCAAACGAAGGGCACAATCTCTCTGAATGTGTCATTTTCTTCCACAAAAATAGCAGACAACCTTCTCCCGAGCATGGTGTGGTCCTACCCTCTGCCCCTGCTATGTTGTATGTAGCTTCCCCATTCAATCTTGGGTATGATGATAAATAGAGCTGCAATTCATACACCATGCCAATCTACGACAATAATCATTCATAATATAACCCTTCCTACCATAAAAGTGACAAGTAGGAAGTTCCTTAATTGGATATGGCGACGCTTATGTCGTTAGTGATGTGCTATATGATGTCTAATCGACCTAATTTGAGTTATTCTAGCTGGTACTAGGACTGGTGGTGAAGGTGGAGACCTGTTCAGGGCTGCTATCACAATCTTCCTCGTATGATCATTCTGTTGTCGCTAAACTTGTAATAAAATAAGCAAGAAGTATGTCATCGATGCCTCATTAATATTAGGGAATGACTACTGAGGAGGGATCTGAGAAAGAGGTGACATATACCCTTCCTGGGGTGTTGGGGTCTGCTGATCAAGTTGTCATATATGGGGTCCCGAGGCTTGAGGGTACTATTGGGTAGGTCGGGGGGTTGTCTGATCTGGTTGAGATGTATGTCCGTGCGGAAGAGGTGTGGTTCGGGTCATTGTTGGAGGCTGTAAAGGAACTATTTGTATAAATGTTGAGCACCTCTAGAGGGGGTGAATAGAGTGCGTGTGTGCAGCAAAATGATAATCACCACTTAAAAAATTATATGGCAGAAAACAACTAGTATAAAGTAGACAATATTTAAGTAAATGCATAAAGTAAGGAGATCATGAAAGGCAAACTCAAACACCGGAGTTTATACGAGTTTTTCTCTAAGATGAGTAGTCCAGTCTCGAGTACTCTGCTCGATATTGAATCTACTATGCATTGAAACACAAGCTTTGAATCTTAAGTTCATGCAACTCCTTACAACACGTGCTTTCAATTCGAAGAGCACTACTTAACATCCGTAACCCTTTTATCCAATGGACTTGCCAACTTAAGAAACATAATGAAAATGAATTTGTTTTTAAGCCCTCTTTACAACTCGACCAAACTTCTAGATCGAACCAAAACCGAAACTAGCTTGGCTAAGGATCGTAAAGGCTTTGATTTGAAAGTGTAAAGCTCAGAGAACAATTAGAATAGAGAAGAAAGAAGATGGGATGAGATAAAAATAATGTGAAACTCAACTCTATTTATAGTATTTTTGGAGACTGAACTCGGGCATAGTTCGGTTACCTAACGTCAAAAAATTGAACGTTGTAGCCGATTCTACAGGAAGACCTGATCCAATGGAATACTGGGTCAGAGTGACCGAGTTTGGGCAGAACTCAGTCATAGTTCGATTTCCCTATGACCAGGTTGATCAAAGTGTAGAATGGATTGGATATTGGGTTTTGGGCTTTTCATAAATGGGCAGGCTTTTTTCTTTTTATGGACTGAAAAAATACAAAGCGGGTAGGCTTATCTAGTGGACTTTGGAAGCTAAGCCATGCGCCAAACTCGTCTGATGTACATTTTTCCTAAACTCTATGAAGTGAAAAGCACATAACAAATAGAAAACTATCTTGATATATAATTTGTGCTTTTTGGCTTGGTGAAGACTTGATCAAATGTGACATAGCAATTTATTGTGCATCAGTCGTAGCGCAGCAGTATATTTTTTGTTATATCAAACTAGAGTTTTAGTCGATTATCAAAATCAGGTATGACCATGACGTATGGGCCAACATTTCCTTCATTTTGATAATTGACAAACTCTAATTGATATACCAAATAATAAACTAAAATCAGGTACATGGTACATTGATTCTTTATTTGGTACTTACTAATGTCCCCTTTGTCATTTGAGTAAAATGTTGGCCCCTTCGTAAACATAGAACACTAGTAACAAAGTAGAGTGATAAAACACAAGAAGCATAATCAACAAGTAGATAGCAGAGGTCAGATATCTTAGTAGCACAATAATAAGATGAACTGTAGAAATAAAGTAAAGTGTATAATATAATATAACCATAAAAATGCGTAGATAATATATGATACAATTCAAAATGAAAATCAAAGTCTACGACATAAATATAACAAAAATAACCATATAGTGTCATTAGTCATAAGTCCATCATCAACGGCAACTACAAAATCCTATAACTAGAAAATGTCCTCAATAAGTATCGCCACTAGTCTTAACTAACCGGTTGGGATCATAGAATGCAGAGCTAGGAATAAATTAACGCTGGGCATCATGATCATCAAATCTGGGTCCTGGAAGGTGAGGGTGACAGATCAGAGGAATGGGACCGCCAGATGCATAGGCCATATTCTATTACTTGTCAGCAATCGAGTTTCCAAGAGCCTAGGCCTAGAGAGTAGTTCGAAAACCCATCTGCCGATGAGCTCATCCTGAAAATGGAAATAGTCATAAAGTATAGTACGAATATCATCAAGTGTGGCTGGACCATGAGGAGGAGCAACAGCGGCAGGAGTATGAGGGGGTGGTTGGCGTATTGGTTATAGTCACACCTGATTTTGATAATTAACATAAACTTTGGTCGACACACAAATAATATATTACAGGTAGAAGAACGGAACGTCTGCTTTCAACAAGCTACTACTCGTATACTTCCAACAAGCTACTACTCGTCGTCTTCATACAAAAACTACAGATACAGATCAATAATTGTTTTATATTTTATTCTGTATTTTCTTTTTATTGAGTCTAGGAAAAATATGAGGTTGATCGCATTGGCAACTAGCATCCTATTGAACTCCACTGTCCAAAATAAGCCTACATATATACCTCACATCCTATACTAAAACTATACCCAATCTAATATCAAATACCCATACAAAAAGTCCATACAAATTTGAGTAGATATTTCGGGCCGAACTCGGGCCCGGCCCGAACTCTGCCTGAGTTCGGTCATTCTGCTTCTAGAACATTTTGGTCTTCCGAAATATCTATAACCAACTTTCAAATTATGAAATTTTTGGACTCGAATTCATGCCGAGTTCAACACTAAAATGCTATAAATAGAGGAGAACTTCCCATTCCAAATCATTCATTTCATTCCTCTCTTCTTCCTCCATTTAAAAGTATTCCAGAGCTATTCACTTTCATATATAGCCTTTAACGACTCCTAGCCAAGCCAAGTGCCATTTCATTTCAATCTACAGTTTGGTTGTTCAAGTTGTAAAGGAGGCTTTTCGAAAATATTCCAGTTTTCAAAGTTTGCCTTAGTTGAAGTTGTGAGTCCTTCGGACGAAAACTCGTATTGTAAGGAGCTGCAAGCTCTTGGTTAAAGCTTGTGCCATAGTGGATTAATATCGAGCAAGAGTACTCGAGACTGGACTTGTCCTCTCAAAGGAAAACTAGTATACATCGCTGTGTCATGAGTTTGCTTTTATGATGCTTATTACTCTCGGCATTTAAATTTCATAGTTTTCTCATTATTTTATACTTGTGATACTGGTTGGAATATTTTTAATTGATGTTTATCTTTCCGTTGCACATACGCACTCTATTCACCCCCTCAAGAGGTTCTCAACGTTCCTATAATTGGTTTCAGAGCATGTCATATACAAATATAACATTCTAGAGAGTATATATATGGCAGCCGTAAAATCTATATTTAAAGGTGAAGGACAATCCACAAATAGACCCCTAATATTTGATGGAACAAACTATACCTATCAGAAAATATAAATGAGTTTCTTTTTAAAATCACTTGACTTTGATCTATGGTCGATAGTTATAAACGGCTACAAAAAGCCACGAAGAATAGTGATTGACGGTAACATTATGGACCAGCCGCATGATAGATATACGAATTCAGAGAAGACAAAAGCCAGCATTGACGCAAGAACGATCAAAGCACTATTATGTGCTATTGATAAGACTAAGTTCATTAGAGTATCTATATGTACCACTTCATACAAGATCTGGAAACTTCTTGAGGTAACTCATGAAGGAACTTCACAGGTAAAGGAATCCAAGATCAGCAGACTAACACAAGAGTATGAGGCTTTCAAGATGAAACCAAATGAATAAATCACAAAAATGTTAACACGTTTTCTAGATATAACTAATCCTCTATCTTCTCTTGGTAAAGATCACAGTAACCATGAAAAGATTAGGAAGGTGCTCAGGGGACTGACCAAGAATTAGAACCCGAAGGCAACAATAATCATTGAAGAAAATAATCTTACCACAATGTCACTAGAGATGCTGATGGGTAAACTCATGACTCTTGAGCTTGACGTAAAAGACTCTGAAGAGGCTGTCCCAAAAGAAAACTCTATCACCTTCAAAGTATAGCTAAAAGATTCTCCAGTGAAAGAAGGACTGTCCAGTAGTTAAGAAGAGCAGTCGATATAAATGATCAATCCGAAAGTCAACAATTGGTCGTAAATATACAAATACAAGTATTTGACATGAAAGCGAGGCCAGTGAATCAGAAGAGGAAGAAAGATACAACAGTTCTACAAATATTTACTTAATGGTAATTAATCAGGTATTAGACAATCCTCTATACGATGACTTTACTTTTGATGAACTCTCTTATGCTTTTAGCGATTTGCTTGACGAACAAAAATGTGTGTTAGACAAGTATAAGAAATCTCGAAAAGAGAAAAGCGTACACAACCGAAGTAGCTAGACTGTTTAACTTGTTGCACGAAATAAAAGAGACATCTACCACAGGTAACACGGAAGTATTGGAAAACATTAAGCTAAGTCTTTATGAAACTCTTATGCACGGTTGATCAAAGAGAGAAGGATCATGAAAAAAGTGCTTCTTCTATATGATTCTTTGTAGAGATTATAAATAGACACTGACCAAAGATTGAAAGATATGACTGAAAAATATGTAGCGGCTTGTTCAATCTCTAAAGAGTTAGAGATAAAATTAGGCAAATTGGTTGCTCTTGTTATACTGCCTAAGATCTGTCCTACTACACAGTGCATACCAAATAGGACACTATCAAAGAAAGCACGCAAGTCACATGTTCCACACAATTATTCTTTCACTATAAGTATCCATGATAGACACAAAAGACTCATGTCTGCATAAAACCAAAGGACACTCACTCTAGAATTATCTGCACATATCATGGTCAATACAGGCACATATCACAATATTGGTGTCACCCCCACTATCCTAGATAGGGCTATTATAGTCATTTATATTATTTTATTATTTAAAAATTTATTTAAGTTATTATTGTTAGTGTAATTGCCTAGATGGTTAAATAATATTTTTTAAAGATAAATATATGTGTACTATTAATTTTTTATTATAAAACTTTTAATATAATAAATAAATATGGATACAGAATATTTAGTTTTATTTCAGAAATAATTTTAAATTTTTTTATATAATTGTTTGGTATTTATTTCATTTTATGGGGTATATATAAATATATATATATATATATATATATATATATATATATATATATATATATATATATTGTTATATATATATATATATATTGTTATATATAATATAAGATAAAAAAAATAAGCAACTCACACACAGAGAGGCAAAGGGGTAGGGTGGGGACCAAACCAAGCCCAGCAGCAGCAGGTAGGCAAACCCCCATTCAACCCGAGCCGTTGGGCTTTCAGCCGAACACCCCCTTCCTTATATTTTAAGAGAAAGAGAGAGGGATTTGTTTTATCAGAACCATAAGTGCACGCCGCCACCCCAACCCAGCACACACCCAGGACCTTGCCGTCGATCCTCACGGTAGCCCAGAACCACCGGTCGGTAGCCCCCTTGTCGGTAAAACCGCGTGCAACAGACCAGCAATAGCCGCCTCGACCCTGACTTTGCGAGGTATTTTTTCGACGCTCACTCTACCATTCCGCGATCTATTTTCTCCGCATTAGGAGACTGTTGTGCGAGTTGACCGTTCGTGGCTTATTTGAGTGGTTGGTTGTATCGATTTTCTCAGCTTAGGACAGCAGGTGAGTACATTCTCTGATAGTTTTCATTGTCTACATATCTACTATATCCGATTCAGTTATAGTATTTTACTTGATTCTCGACACGATGGTACACGGACTAGTATACGTCGGATCCTATCATGAGATATCATTCCTGGGTTAGTTGGTATATTGGTACATTATTCGATATTGTTTTCTGTACTTGTATAGACACCGATTCCTAAGGGGATTTGCTACCCTCTTAGTGAATCCCGTGTCGTGACATGACATGTCCGAATCCATATACTATTCGGGGATGGGGAGTTATTAGAGGTTATGTGATCATATCCATCTTGTAACTTTCTTATTCTTGCTCCATCCTCACCGCACGTAGGGTATAGCGAGATCCGTTACTTTTTGTGCTCGCTTTCCATATTGGCCGGCTAGACCCTATATATATCCTTCTTGTGATAGTCGGGCCAAATAGAACAGCCTGATCTTGACCAAAGCCGATCACATAATGCTCTAATATCTCAAGGCGCTGTTTATATTTATATTATACACCAAATATTCCTGTACTATTTTACATTCCAATTTTTCACACCACGACATGATATCTAGTTTCACATGTACTGTTTTATATCTAGTCTTAATATTTCATCTTGTATTTCATTATAATTATCTCTTGTAGTATTTGTCAATTCATATGGAACTGCTGTTGGCATTTGTACTTGCTCATATCCTGACATGATAACCTCCATTATTTTTCAGAGGACTTAGATGCAAACTGCCCGACCTTCTACGGGTTTGGCATAGATGGAGTCTACGACCCGGACCTGCCCGTGGATCCGGTGTACGTAGAGGACACACCGCTTGTATTGACTTAGGTTAGCTAGCTTGTCTGGATTTGTATTCCAGCTTGACACTTTGGGTCTGTAGAACTTATTTGGATTATTTTATGTCTTTAAATTCTGAACTGGTGTTTGCGATCCCGCATTTATTTTGGACTATCTATTTCCATCTTTATCATTATCATTCCGTGCTTATCTTCCTTAGAATGATGTGATTGAGTTGTGATTATATTCCTCCGTATGGAGATGATAGGTTATATTATTGTGTCTTAGATATTATATGTTCTAGATGACCTAGACAGTATTCTACCGTCAACTCTGCGACGTAAGCTGGACGTTTCCACGTGCTCGCGCCCTTAAACAGGGTACGGGTCGTGACACCTTTTTATGGTGGTCCATGCAGGTCAGTGTCACAACTAATACAATCTGGTAATGGTGCTCGACTTAGAGTACTAATTATGTGCCTGCTGTTAGGATGTAGGTTCTAGGTTATGATAGAAGTTACTCAATCACAGTTAGGATTTTTGAGAGATTCCTGGGACGACCCTTGAGAATCTTGGTTGAACGTCAATTTGAAATCCTTTCCTTTTGTTTCTATTCTCCCTTGCTCCTTGTTATAGATTTTGATTTTGTTGGATCAACACTGATTTTGATTTTTCATATCGAGATGAATTTTATGGCCTTAATTACGGTATCTTCTGATAACATATATTGACGGGAATAACATGGAAGGTAAACGTCTACCTGGTTATGGAACCTGGAGTTTATCGTAGCTATATTAGCCAGCATGGGGGAAACGTAGATACCTGACTTTGGATGTACATATCTTGGTCATAAGAATTGAGATTTCTTGCAGCTATATTAGTCAGCGTGGCGAGGATTCTAGACGATATGATTATAGAGGAGCATACCCGGTTATAGAATATACCATTTATTGTAGCCTTGCTTACTGGTGTGGTGAGGATTCTGAGTATCATGATTTAGGATAGACGTGTATGATTATCAAATTGTATCTTGAGAAGGGTCCTAACATGTCATCTCTATCATTTCACTCCTGTTATTATTGATTATGTTCCATCCTCAATTAGCTTAGGAGTAAAGATGCTTTTAGTTCTTTAGTCCATATCCTTGTAGAGCCTTATTTCATTATAGGTTTTTCGTAGTGTGATTGCTTGGTGATTTGCAATTGGTCTATGTCCTTGAGTAATTGTGTTAATAGCCTAGAGTATGGTTAGAAAGTATTGTATATGATTGTTGATAATTAAATATAAATGAGAACCTTAGAGTGATTAATAAGTGTTAAGTTACGAGTTGCACCCGGTACTGGAATATGAGGAGTACCCTAGTAGCTAGAGACAAAGTATTTCAAGTGTTATAAAAGTTTAGGCACCAACAGTTTAGTGTCTAGTTGGAGGAGAGACATAAACAACCTAGTATAGGGGTACCATCCAAGTATCATATAGATGCGTTAGTGCCTTGTGTAGGCAGTGTCAAGACTTGGATAGACACCCTAGAGAGAGTATTCTAGATAGACGAATGTTCTTTCGGTGACTTTGATTTCTACAGCGTCAGAGATATCAATCTCTAGAAACTTCTTTCATGAGTTTGTAGTAGACAAGATTATCTTCATTTTGATATATCATGTTTTACTCAAACTTGTTCCCTTGTACTATCTTTGTATCGTGCAACTTTCGGATCAATTTAGGCCATTTGAACTTTTCTGCTTTTATTTATGATTATCAAATGCACATTGCCCTGATTTTTAATTTAGGAGCACAAGACTAGTTATTTTCTTAAAACTAACTTTACCTGTATGATCTAGACTAGACACCCTATGCCCATGAACTTCGTGTCCTACTCAGGCACACCATGTTGTGTTTCATTTTTATCGTACGACTTTCTTGACACAAGACCCAATCTTGATTAACCCCAAGAAGTTACTTTTATTTTTGACTTGAATTGGGGACACCATTTCGACCCAAACTTGTTGACCCAAAATATGGACACATCCCACATTAAGCCTACTACCCACATGACACTTGTATCCCATTCAATTGAGCCATGCATGCTAATTATTTACCTATATTAAATTGAGGCAAGCAACAGAAGGTAGTATCCCACAAAGTGTAATATGGTATCCTAGATAGTGTGTGCCAGTAAGTTGAGTATGCCCATAGCCTGAAACCGTAGAATACGATAGTATTATAACTGGTAATCCTTTATAGATAGTTCTTTTGTTATCATGATAATTATCAGTTTCATTATTATGTTTAATGATAACCTGTCTTACAACCTTTAATGAACCCTTGTTTTCTACCTACCTTTTCAGTATAGCACCCGTGACCAGAGCCATAGTCTGAGAGCAGCTGTAATTTCGAACATGACTGGTGGCGTACTTCCACCTCCTACTGCTCAGAAGGTAGTGACCCCTCTGTTGACCAGGTGGTGGTTGCACCACATGCCCTTGAAGAGTTGGTAGCAGCCTCACTAGAGAGTTTCCCTAACTTTCAAGAGATGGCTGCAGTTTCGTCCGAGACCTAGAGTCTTCCTCCGCCTCCTCATCTGCCTCTTGGAGTGGTACCCCATACCATATACTCAGGAGATTTGCCCACTGATGGAACTCATATATCTGGACTCCTTCGGGACATGTTAGAGACAAAGAGAGTTGAGACCGAGATCCTAAGGGAGCAGAATCAGAGTATCCAGGAGCTGAGGGGCCTAGTGCTTTCTCGAGAAGAAGAGCCTAGTCCCAAGAGAGTGAGGAGCAGTATCCGCCCTAGGCCTCAGAAGCGTCCAAACCTTCAGCCTATGACATATATTTCAGTTTGGATTCCTGCTCAGCAAAGACCAACAGAGCCGGTACCAACCTGTAGGAAGATGAAGGGATTGTGCCTATTTTATGGGTTAGCTACACACCTGATGCGAGACTGTCCTAGTGCACCCTCCTAGCTAAAGCCCCAGTTCAGGGAGGGAGTTCCAGCCACTAGACCCAGTTGGAAGTAAGTAACTAACCTAGATGTTGGTTTATTTTCTTGAGATAAGTTATAGATGATAACTAGAACTGTAACCTTATCTGCGATTGATATTTACAATATAAATTTTTCTAGAATAGTAGAAATACAAGTGTTAACTCTAGAAGCTAGTATCATATCTTGGTAGGTGAACAAGTAGTAGATCAAGTATAGACTTTGGGTGGCCCAGGATAGGCAGCAACAATTGGGCCGATAGCACCAGAGAGCGTTAGAATTCGAGGTATAGTTTTAGTTTCTGTTTGTGCTTGTTGTGATAGTGTTCTAGGTTAGTATTGAGTCTTGTTTTGTGTCTAGGTTGGCGAGATAGTATTCTTGAGGATATCTCCGACACGGGGCACGATTCGCTTTGGCCAAGGCGGGAAGCTTAGTCTGCGCTTTATCGGACCTTTCACTATTCTCGGTACTGTAGCCTATCGACTAGACTTGCCACCTACGCTCGAGGAAGTTCGTAACGTCTTCCAGGTGCCACAGCTGAGGTGGTACATGGCAGATCCTTGCCATGTATTGGATCATTCTGCGTTAGAGGTGGGGCCTACTCACAACTATCCAGAGCAGCCTGTGGAGATTCTGGATCACCGGGAGAAGGTGCTCCGGAACCAGGTTATACCCTTGTTTCGTATCGTATGAAGGCATCACTCTCCAGGTGAGTCTATCTGGGAGAGAGAGGACGAGATGCGGGAGCGTTACCCTTATCTCTTCGAGCCTTGAGGTATTATTCTTTTTTTCTTGCTTGTGTTCTTGTGCTAGTTTGCTCTAATTTTGAGGACAAATTTTTTTTTAGGAGGGTAGATTTGTCACCCCCACTATCCTAGATAGGGCTATTACAGTCATCTACATTATTTTATTATTTAAAAATTTATTTATGTTATTATTGTTAGTGTAATTGCCTTGATGGTTAAATAATGTTTTTTTAAAGATAATATATGTGTACTATTAAGTTTTTCTTATAAAACTTTTAATATAATAAATAAATATGGATACGGAATATTTTGTTTTATTTCAGAAATAATTTTAGAAATTTTTATATAATTGTTTGGT
>JANAVB010034420.1:4062484-4239984 GCA_029216955.1 Iris pallida
CCGACGACCCCCCTCCGTCGACCCCCCCTCCATCGACCCGCCCTCCGACGACCCCCCTCTCTTCCCCCCTCTTTTCTCCGATCACCCGACCCCTCCAGCGTCCCCCCACCTTCGGTGACCCCCCGTCCGTCGACCCCCCCTCTGGCGACCCCCCTCCGTCGACCCCCCTCCTTCAGGTACTCTTTTTTCCTCCTCTTCCTCTCATTTCCCCCCTAAGTTTTGGATTTTTGCAATTTTTTTGCTTATTAGGGTTTCGATTATGGGCGAGGGGTTTCGACTCGGTACTCGAAGACATAGCACGTGTTCTCTACATGTATTGTTGCTACATCTTCAAATGGTTGGGTGCTAAATTGTGTTATTGGATTGAATTGATACTAAATAATTGATTTGTGAGAGAGGTCAACAATAAGTTATTTACCCCCTCGCCCATTTACCAAATCCTATATACCAAGTGTTCGACGAAATGTCTCTTAGGAATTTTTAGGCTTTATATTCAAATGTAATTAGGTTTTATTGTTGTATATATACTGTGCATTGTATGTACTATTCTATGTAAATTAGTGGTGATTTGATGGGTTAAAATTGCTTAAGGGAGGCTCGAGCCTGTGGATACTTCTCTGTCTGGTATGTCCTGCTGTGCAGAGCCATTTCTTGGATTTGTAACATGTTATTTCACATCCTAATCATCCTAATAGCCTAGCCTAACATTTGTGCATTGCCCCTTGGCTCATGGCTGTGGGATATGGCAAATTCTAGCCCCTTTTTATACTTTCATGTCCCATTTCTACTTGTTGTTCTGTTCCCTGTGAGGTGATGTCCTGTATTTTGACATTAGATGCCTACATTACCTCTGTCTCAGACCTTATATGCTTTGTACCATCCTACATTGTTGGGCAGTCTCTATTCATCAAAATTTTGTCCACTACACACATGCTGTCCACTGTTCAGTTCCATGGTTCTACTTCTAATCTACTTGTAATGATTTGAACCACCCATAGAACACTCTATCTTAATCTCCACCGGCCATTTGCTCGACGGGCCCAATCCATTCATTATTTTAACCTTATGGTCATGTCCTTGCATTCATGTCAACCCTGTGTCACTCTTGTTCAGATATTGAGCTAAAATATCCCGTTTCCATAAACTTACTGTTCTATGGCTACTGACTACTTCATGACTGTTCAGTCATATGTGGTTGTTCAATACTTGGTTGATGCACTTCGAAACAAGTCCTTAAGCCCAGTTTTACAAAATGTTTTGCCTTGCATTACAGTAAATTGCATACTTGCATTATCCCCTACATGACATGCCAGCACTGAGCCATGTTCTGAACCTTGCATAATCCACTACAGAGACCAACATGCCCTACATGCATACACTTCATCTGATACACTGCATATTGATGCCCTGCATCCATATTTAACATAGCCTGACCTGTATCAGAAAACTGTATACATACCATGCATTCATTCATTACCACTGCACCTTAAGATGTCCTGTACTCATCTTCATTGTATTTATCCACTACATATCCATGTATCAGAACTTCCACTTCATACTGCATATTAGGATATCTGCAATCCAATTAGTCACTACACACAGACCCAATTGCATGTCTTGCATACTTAGATATATGTCCTGATCACTCCTTCATTGCATTAACCACTGCAATCGTGCCACAGCACATGAGTATCCTGCATTACCTTGATTGATCCCTGCAATGCATTCATCCACTACATATCCTAACATCTGTCCTGCATCATTGCAGTATCAGAAACCCACTTGATGTCTATTTTAGAAGTTAAGCATCTCCAGTCCCTCTTATTAGAATTTCATCACTACATTCATTGCTCCATCTTGTATTTGTATGGATTATAGTCTTGAACTTTAGGATTTGGATTTTAGACCTTATTCCAATCCTCACATCATGTTAGTTATCATTCTTTATGTTCTGAATTACTCTGTATGCCAATCTATAGTAGTATTAGCCTAGGTGCAGTCTCTTGATTGTCCTTTCCTTTTTGTTCAGTCTTTGGACATCCAAATGTTCAGATACCATAAGAGTTTGTCCTGCATACTGAGGTCCTAGTATGAGGCATCGATTGATAACCATGGATTCCTCATATTACCTTAGGTTCAGACCCTTATCCTAGCTATAGCCACATATTTTAGTTCACTATAATCATTTTGATCTACCTTGCATTCCCTGATTCAGTGGTGCAGGTTCACCCAGGTATCCCTTGAGTATCTGTCCTTTTGATCTTGAGTTAACCTGTATACGTTTGATATACTGCAATTGTCATGAACTGTTCCACTACATCCAACCAGCATACTTCCCTATCCTTGCATTTGAGAATCGACATTCACATGTAGCGGACCTCTGCATCCATCCAGAGCAGTCCTTATCCAAGTTCAGACTTTAATTAATGGTACTGTCCCACTGCATTTATATTCATACATTTGGAGTATATGGTTATGATATCTTAGAGTATGGGTTATAGTATACTATATATGTATACCTATAGGAGTCTTGGTTATGGTATAGTTAGAGTTTGGGATTAGTAAATAACTGATTGTTGACCTCTCTCACAATCAAATTTACTTATGCCAAGTCTTTTGGGCCTATCAGAGTTATAGATCTTTTCGAAAATCTAGTATAATGCTGATTACCTCAAAAGGCTTACATAAGTAAGACTGTATAGAGTGTATATCATAGGCGGATGAGTGTATAGAGTGAGCCTCCCTACTCCCCTTCTTCTCATTCGGGTCATGAGGCATCCTATTCCGTATCATATGATATACATCTCAACCAAAGCGTGTAGAAGTTTGAAAATATTAATATTAAGCAAGGATCAATATCGGAATCATTATCACCATAAATCTCATAGCTTGTTCTAACAGAGCATAATATAAAACCAAACGTGAAGCATAGCTTCACATTCACAATATTAGAATGTGAAGCTCTGATTCACACATTTGGTTTTATATTACGCACTGGTAGAACATGTCATGAGATTCATGATGATATCGATTCCGATACCGATCCTTGGTTAATATTAATATTTTCATACTTCTCTACTCTTTGGTTGAGATGGATATCATATGAGAGAGTCGAATGAAAAGTAGGGAAGTAGAGATGGGTGAGAGAGGGGGCCTTCTGAGGACGCAGAGGACGTCTAAGAGTCGAGTTTGTGTGTATAATCATTTGATAGTATCCAGGTTAAGAAAGTGTAAAAAATTAGATAGTATCATGTGTTAGGGTGTGTGTGTGTCTAGGAGTCGAGTTAGGACTGAGTTTCAGGCTCAGGGGGCAGTATACGTATGAGGGCTTATCCAGGGACAGAGTCTCAGACAGGAAGGGAATATGTATGTATTAGTAGTTAGGTTTTATGTATCAGAAACATATGCATATTTTGGTAACATATAGCAAGTGTGAAGTATACAGAATTGAAAATATGTGTATTACATATGCAGTTTTAGATTTGCCTATGGCGGGAGGCGGACATAGACGTGGACGTGGACGTGGACGTGGACGTTTGCAGCATGGGTCTGGCTCACGTCCGGCTCCTTTGGAGCATCCAGGCCGTCCACCTGTCGACGAGGACGAGTTCCTAGATGTTCATGATGGGTTATCTCCGGGCGCTGCCCGTTCATCGGTCGGGGGAGCTACTCCTTCGGCCACTACTCCGATGACTACTCCGACGACTACTCCTACGACCACACCGGCCGCTTCTACCCCTACTGTCGTTCCCATTGCGACCAATCCCTATCCAGACTTGGTGGTCGAGCGCGGAGTCTACAGACGACACATAGGAGATCCTTCGACGTTATCGGAGCGCCCAGCCGACGTCTATCTTCTGAAGCTGTGGGTCGATGGGCAGACGTAAGTATATGTATTTTAGTTTATTGTAAATTCATTTATTTATTCATATATTCTTCATAGTAGCTGATGTCGTACATTGTTTTCTTATCTCAGATTATTCTTGATCTGCGTCGGGCGAGATCTAGGCAACTTGATTTGCCGTAATTTCCATGGGCTGTACCTGAACTTCGGCGACATCCCGGCGGAGATGCGGTTTATTTGGCTTGACGCACTGAGGATATGTATAATGGTCTTTCTTTACAATATGTATCAAAAATTTGTTTATTCATGTGCGTTTATCTTCTTTGCAGGCGTCGTACTGGTGGCCGGAGCATAGGGACCAGGCCATCCGGAGGTGCTACGAGACCGTATCCAGCAAAAGGATACGTGACATGATCCACGACCAAAAGGCGCTGGAGAGCCTAAGAGGTAGTAGATCAGAATATGGGTGTAATGAGTGGCTCAGAGCGGATTTCTGGGCTGAGATGAAGAAGAAAATGGAGACCCCGGCCTATCTATCCAAGTCTGAGAAGGCGAAGGCTGCCCGTGCTATGGCTGGTCAGCACACGGGTGGTTCGATCCCGTGTATGGAGCACATACGTCGATTGGTGAGTATTCTATTTAATTATCAATTTTTTAAGTCTTAAACTCTACAAAATGAGTATTAATTTATGTTTAATTGTACAAGCGTGAGGAGGTCGCCGGGAAATGTGGAGATCCAGACACCGTCGACTTCCCCACTGTCTTTGCGCATACCCACAAGCGCAAGAGTGATGGGAAGCTCGTAGATGAGCAGGCTGCCAAAGCTTATGTAAGTTTTCTTATTCTTTATATGTATTACATTTTTATAATTGTAGATGTTCGGACTACGAGTATCGATATCGGTACCCCATACTCATATAGTAATGGGCCGATACCGCTTTCGATTGCGATATCGATACTAATAGGAATGGTCCGATACTCAGAGTATCGGTATCGGGCCATTCCTATGTGAGTATCGGTATCGATCTATTACTATATGAGTATGAGTATCGGTATCGGCCCATTATTATGAGTATTGGTATCGGTATCGGTACATTACTATGAGTCTTTATATTAACTCTAAATTTATTTACGTTTATATAATATAGGAGGAGTTTGAGAGTCGGGTCGGTGAGGGGGGTATGGGAGGTGAGGGGGCTGGACCTAGCCACCCGACGGATCGGAATAAACTATGGGTAGATACGGTCAAAATAGGGAAAGGCGGCAGCATATACGGTATTGGATCGTTTGCATCCCAGTCGTCCGTCGTTTCCAGAGCTCCACCTCCACCTCCACCTCCACATCCACCTCCACCTGTACCAGTACTTCCTACCCGCGGTGCTGCCGTCTACGACCAGGTCACTATTACCCGTATATTAAGGGATTTATAAAATTACATATACGGTAGTACAGGAGCTTCTGCTCCGACACCTATAGTACCAGTCATTCCGGCTCCGACTGCGGCTCCGGCGGTTCAAACTTCGACCGATTCAGCTCCGCTACAGCCTCAAGCACATCCGGCTACAGCACCTCCGGCTACAGCACCGACGGATCCAGCACCGACTTCGAGAGTTCCTGTGTCTCGGGAGGATTTCGAAGACACATTGCGAAATGTGCTGGGTAGCTACACCCACCCGCCGCCTCCTCCGCCGCCGTCGATGTAGATATTGTTTGGAAACTGTTTGTATTTGGGAACAATTTGGAAAACTATTTGTAAACTGGAAAACTGTGTATTTGGAAAACTGTTTGTATTTGGAAAACAATTTTGAAAACTGTGTATTTGAAAACTGTTTGTATTTGGAAACTATTTGTAAACTTTTTATTTGGAAACTGTTTGAAAACTGTCTGTATTGGAAACTGTGTATTTGGAAACTGTGTATTTGGAAACTGTTTGAAAACTGTTTGTGTTTGGAAACTGTCTGTATTGGAAACTATTTATATGACTGTATATTATGTGTGTAACTGTCAACATGGATGAGGAGTGCAGGAAAAACAAATATAGACGCACAAAATTGTATTTAGCGACGGGACAGCGACGGAACAGCGACGAAATATGTGAAAAATTACAGTATAGCGACGGAAGAGCGACGGAATATCTGGAATATTCCGTCGCTAAGGTTCTGGAAAATATAGATTTAAAGTATAGCGACGGAATAGCAACATAACCGGTTCGTCGCTACAAGCCTGTCCGATTCCAATAGCGTATCGGAAACACGTTAGCGACATACTTTTTCGTCGCTATACCGTCACAAACTAGCAACGAAATTTCCGTCGGTAGTTAGTCAGTAAAGGTAGCGACGAAATTTCTGTCGCTAATACGTCGCAATTTGTAATAAATAGCGTGTCACTAAATCCGTCACTAATCAGTCGCTATTTCCAACAAACTAGCGACTGACTGAAATTAGCGACACGTGATTTTCCGACAAGCCGTTTTCGTCGCTGATGTCGCTATTTGGCTTTAGCGACGGAAAAAACGACTTTTAGTGACGGATACCGCTGTCGCTAAAAGCCTATTTTTTTGTAGTGTATTTCATCTTGTATTTCATTATAATTGTCTCTTTAGTATTTGTCAATTCACATGAAACTGCTATTGGCGTTTGTACTTGCTCATATCCTGACAGGATAATCTTCTTTTTTTCAGAGGACTTAGATGTAGATTGCTCGACCTTCTACGGGTTTGGAATAGATGGTGTCTACGACCAGGACCCGCTTGTGGATCCGGTATACTTAGAGGACACACCGTCTGTAGTGACTTAAATTAGCTAGCTTGTCTGGATTTGTATTCCAGCTTGACACTTTTGGTCTGTAAAACTTATTTGGGATTGTTTTATGTCTTTAAATTCTGAACTGGTGTTTGTGACCCCATATTTATTTCAGACTATCTATTTCCATCTTTATCATTATCATTTCGTCCTTCTTTAGAATTATGTGATTGAGTTGTGATTATATACCTTCGTGTGGAGATGACAGGTTATATTATCGTGTCTTAAATATTATATGTTCTAGATGACCTAGACAACATTCTACCGTCGACTCTGCAGCGACAAATGTTCTATATATGATATGACCACTGGTAATCCAGTCTATGAAGGAATCAAGGAGGACAATATTTATGTGTTCTTTTTAAAAGTACTAACTGTGCAGGTAAGTGCCTAGTAGTCAACCAAGATGAAAGCTGGCTATGGCATACAAGAAAAATTGGCAAAAGGACTACCAGAAATATCATTCAAGGAAGACATGGTACGTGTCGACTGTGAGAAAAATAAGGCAGCTAGATCCTCTTTTAAATCCATCAATATTGTGGGTACTTCTAGACCTTTGCAGTTGATTCATATGGATTTATTTGGACCTAGTAGAGTCGACAGCCATGACGGTAAGCTCTATGATTTTGTAATGGTTGATGATTTCTATCGATATATATGGATTTTCTTTTTATCAAATAAAAGCAATGTACTTTTTAAATTTGAAATTTTCTACAAAAGGTACAAAACGAAAAAGGTTTCATGATTACTCGTATCCGAAGTGATCAAGGAGGCGAATTCGAAAATTCTGATTTCAAAACGTTTTGCAAAACAAATGGCTTTTCTCATGAGTTTTCTTGTCCTAGAACTCTCCAACAGAATGGTGTTGTGGAGCAGAAGAATAAAACTTTAAGCGATATGGCTAGAGTCATGCTAAACCAGTATAATCTTCCAAAATACTTTTGGGCTGAAGCTGTAAGTACAACTTGTTATATTTGAATAGGTTGCTGATTCGACCTATGCCGAAGAAGACACCTTACGAATAATGGTTTAATCGCATTCCAAATATTTTCTATTCAAAAGTTTTTTGATATCTTTGTTTTATCATGAACACCAAGGATGACTTGCATAAGTTCGAGTCTAAGGCAGATGAAGGAATATTCCATGGTTATGCTGCCAAGAGTAAGGGATATAGAGTCTTTAATAAGAAATCTATGATTGTTAAAGAATCTATTAACATTTTATTTGTGAGCTCAACAGTCACATAGCAAGTGGCAGCGATAATAAAGATGCAAAGAAAACACCTAAGGCAACTGAAGATGCTACTGCTAACAAAGACTATCTGGAGAGTCTATCAAAGAAGATGAAATTCATGCCAGGCCATCCAGAATCTCTTGTCATAGGTGATATATCAAAGGGAAGGTACATGTTCTTCAAATAGAAATATAGTTGAAAATGTTGCATTCATTTCTCAAGTAGAACCTAAATCAGTAGTAGATGTATTTTTAGATGAATTATAGATTTATGCCATGCAAAGGAAATTAACCAGTTTGAGAGAAACCAAATTTTAAAACTTGTTCCTAACCCTATTTGTCAATCTATAATTGGTACTAAATGGGTGTTCCGAAATAAACTTAGTGAGGATGGACAAGTTCTATGCAACAAAGCTGGTGTAGTAGTTATAATCAAGAAGAAGGAATTGATTACAACGAGACTTTTGCTCATGTTGCTAGATTAGAATCCATTCGCATGCTTTGTGTATTTGTACGTTTTCACCATTTTAAACT
This sequence comes from Iris pallida, assembly GCA_029216955.1. NCBI lineage: Eukaryota > Viridiplantae > Streptophyta > Magnoliopsida > Asparagales > Iridaceae > Iris > Iris pallida. Next base: position 4,070,896 of record JANAVB010034420.1, read on the forward strand.
TTTCAAATGGATGTAAAAAGTGCATTTTGAATGGTTTTATAAAAGAAGAAGTTTTTGTAAAACAACCTAGTTTTGAAGATTTCAATTTTTTTGATCACATTTTCAAGTTATGTAAGGCACTCCATGGACTTAAACAAGCCCCTCGAGCTTGGTATGATTGCCTAAGTTCCTTCCTACATGAAAATGGTTTTTCAAAAGGAAGAGTTGATATAGCTCTATTTATCAAGTCTTCAAATGATGACATTCTGTTAGTGCAAATTGATGTAGATGATATCATATTTGGTTGTACTAACGAACAATTATGTCAAAAGTTTGATAAATATATGAGACTGAGTTTGAAATGAGTATGATGGGAGAGCTAAACTACTTTCTCGGACTACAAATCAAACAAAGCACTCAGGGAACCTTCGTCAATCAAGCCAAGTATATGATGGACTTGCTGAATAAATTGGACTTCGACAACGTAAAACCTATCGGGACTCCTATGGCTACATCAACTAAACTTGATCTTTGTGAAAGTGGCAAACAGTCGACCAGTGTAAGTATCAATGTATGATTAGTAGTTTATTATATTTAACTACTAGTCGACCTGATATTATGTTTAGCGTTTGCATATGCGATAGATATCAAGCTCACCCAAAGGAATCACACTTATATGCTGTTAATCGTACCTTTCGATACCTTAAGGGTACTTCTACTGTTGGCTTATAGTATCCTAAAATGATATCATTTCACTTGATTGGGTATTCTGATGCTGATTTTGCTGGTTGCAAAATAGAGTAGACCATAAAAGTACCAACGATATGTGTCATTTCTAGGTAAAGCTCTAGTCTCTTGGTTTAGCAAGAAACAAAATTTTGTTGTATTATGAACGACTGAAGCCGAGTATATCGCTGTAGGCCGTAGTTGTGCACAAATTTTTTGGATGAAGGAAACTTTAGAAGACTACAATATGCACTACCCAAAGTAATGAAGATTTATTTAAACAAATAAATATTAGCTCTGATACAAATTCCTATAAATAAATCAAAAACTGTTTTCAAAATACAAGTGCACCGAACCCTGGCCGAGTTTGTGCCGAGTTTGGTTACCCCATGACAGAACCGACATATCAGTTGCTAACCCCACTTTCTGTTTATGCACCACTTCATCTTTTTCTTCTTCTTCTTCCACGAACATAGCCACCAAAATCTGAAAAACCCTAACACTAGCTCTATTGTTTCTCCCAAATCTCTTGGTGTTAGGCTCTAAAACTTTTGATCTAAAGGTTTTGGCACATTCTCTTCCACTCTACGTTGCGATTTTTCAATATTTTTACTCTTTATTTGTCAAATTTTCTATGGCTCCTAGATTTTCAAAGAAAGAGAAAATATAATATGGTGCTTCTACATCAAACCCATCTTACACGTCTCTTGAAAGACTATTTAGCCCACCTCCACCATCCGATGAGGATGACTTTGATTCTACATTGTTCGTAGACTTAGAAACCTCAATCGCTTGGGTTCATGACTTTCACAAACATCCTATATGTTCGAGAAACTCCATAATTTTAATATTTTCCCTATTCCTCCTGTAGTTGGTGTCGAAGGTATTCTACCTGCCTAGGCTCCTTAGCCTGCACCAGTCCCTCCTACTGATGTCCCTCATACCAGCACCATCGATCAACTTTTTGACCAATTCGAGGCTCGATATATTCTCGAGGATAAGCGCTATCCGGCGGAGCGCATGCGTCAACGAGATACTGACTATCATCTGACATACCAGTTCTAGACTCTGCGGAACGGTATTGGTGACATTCAGTGGACCCTAGCTCATCATCCTACTAGTTTTACTCTGATTTTTTGCCACCCAAACTTCGATGGACCCAGGTTTGAGGATGGTCAGGCTCGACACTACTTTGACCCTCATGTAGCATACATTTATCTCAGTTATTCTCCTGATACTGGCGATAATGCGAGTTGATGAGCGTATAGGCTTTTTGTTTATGTATCTGATGACGATGATGATCATGTAGCACATTTTAGTAGATTTTATTATTATGCACTAGTTATGGTAAAGTCTCTTTTAGACTTCCATATTTTATGAGTTTATGTACTTGCATTCTTATTCTACTAAGTTTTAGTGATTTCTACCATATTACTTATGCAGTTAAACATAATGTTGGTCATGTTTATATTTCTATCTTTTTGGTATGCTCTTGTCTTCTTTCTTTTGTTATTTGTGCTCATTATTTGCGGGGAGCTTTCATTTTAAACAAATGACAAAGGGTGAGAAGAGGTATATACCAAAAGTCAAACAAATGCGCAAGTACCAAATACCAAACGAGCGATATAATTTTTAAGTTATTTTTGATATTATTTGGTATAAACTCAAAGTTTGTCAATTAACAAAATAGGAGAGATTGTTGGCCCATTGGTCATAGTCACACCTAATTTTGATAATCAACATAAACTTTGGTCTATACACAAATAATATATTACAGGTATAAGAGCATAACTTCTACTTCCATACGCTATTACTCCTTGTCTTCATTCAAAAACTACAGATGTAGATCAAGAATTGTTTTATATTTTACTTTGTATTTTTTCTTTTAGTCTAGAAAAATGTGAGGTTGATCGAATTGGCAAATGGATTTCTATTGAACTCCAATGTCCAAAATAAGCCTACCTATATACCCCATATACTATTGTCATGACTTGTACCCGCTTTTCGGGTCGCAAGAGCGTGAGCGAGCCAGCTACGTATCAAGCGGACTTCAGTCCAATTCGAATACGTAAACGCTGTCTGGACTGTGGTAATGTGCCTAATCAAGGCAATGCAAAACTATATCTCAATCCACAATAAGAATATAAAACATGAATGAACACTATGGGTCGTGGTCTGCAGCCCACTAGCATACATGTTCGATTAGACTCCAAGAAATAACATGAGTCTATAAAGTACACTAACAAGCAGAGTGTATCATGATAAGGAATGAAAGCACGAATGGATAATAAACGTAATATCAATACATAGATCCTGCAAGTGTATCACAAATATCTACCATCCTACTCTGTTAACTACTCCATGCGATCGCTAAACCTGAAGAGATTATCATGTCCTCAGGGGACATAGCAAGATACATAAAACATGTCTATCTAACAGTTCTATCATGCATAAGAATATAAACAGGCTATAAACAGGAAACGAGACAGAAACTGATAGGTGGCTACTGACAGGTGACTATAAACATGGATACGGGATCAACTACGCATAAATGAACTGTAGGAAGAAGAAGTAAACAAGAGATCAATGGAATACCAAACCCTCGCCCCGAGTGTGGATTCGCAGGCTTGAACTAATCACTAACCCTTGCCCCAAGCGTGGACTCGCAGGTTAGTTCACGACAAACACCCTCGTCCCGAGTGTGGACTCGCAGGTGCAAACAGATCAAGACAAATACCCTCGCCCCGAGTGTGGACTCACAGGTACAAACAGTCAACCATCGCCCCGATTGTTGACTCGAAGATTGAGAAAATGATACAGGAATAGCAGTTCAATTACACATACTTGTAGACACGACTCAGTCAAGATACAGGTGACGACACGGTAGAACTCAGTCATGGCACATGTAAGGACAACCCTAGTATGAACTATAATGAGATCAAGCCCAGTATAACTACACTATCAAGTCACGAAAAGATGGTGCTATACAAGCAAGACTAATAAGCTGATAAATATGGTATGGAGAAAACATATAGACAAAAATCAACTAGAGAACTAAATGATGACATAAAGTCAACTGTGTCCAATATTATACCGTCAACTAGTAAGCCATAAAGTCTAATCTCACAACTGTCTCCAAAATCTGAAATAGATGTTACCAACGTGTTCAGATTAGTCAAATTAGCTAGGATGGTCTATCCATAAGTCCAATTCTGGAAACATGGATAAAATAGTCATTTCGGGCCAAAATGATGTTCGCCGTTGGACCCGCTTTGCACCAAAAAATGTGCCAGATTCAATGGTCTCTAAAGTCATCAAACTATATGTCTACGGATTCGTTTTGATAATGTAAACCCAACCGTATGTCCAAAGTTGGATTCCGACGGGCCATGCACAAAATCGCTCGTTGAGTCGGATCGTGGGGCCCGTAAAACGACGATCCGATCAACTGTCTCAGAATCGGACCAAACTTGGCATACAGGACTAGAAAAATGATACGGTCCTGTTGGCGCAAGTTTTGTCTCGATTGGACGAACGTGCACAAAGTAATTGAAAAATTTGGAAAGAGGTCGATACGATGAATTTTGACAGATACGTCTCAAATTCGTCGTGCACACACAACCAATTTGAATTACGTCAAAGCCCACACGTCCATGAAGTCGATACACATCTTTCGATGCTTTCGGTTTGTAAACACGTCGCCTGATTTGGCGGGACACACGTCGTATCGGAGGATTTCAAGGTTTTTCTACAATTTTTAAAACAGGTTTTTTTGTTACTTTGGGAAATCTATTTCTCGGTGTATAGTCCTCGAAATCGACTTCCGTAAATTAGGTTATGTAGCCCTAGTATTGTCTAGGACTTTTTTCAAGTTGAATTTGGAAATTTCTAGTATTGGGTTCAGAATTTCACTTCAAAAATAGGGGTTTGGGCCGAGTTTACTATTTTGTGTTTGGACTGTTTCCACTCGACTTCGTGTCGATCTCCTCGGTAGGTTGACCGACTTGGTCCTAAACTTTTTACTGATATGTTAAGGTGGCTATGTAGTCTTCCATTGGGAGTTTATAGTTTCGAAAGTAATCGAGTAAACAGGGAAATTGAATGGGAATATTGTTCCTGGGGGAGTTAGCTCTGTGGCTGCTGCCGTTTTGTTGTGCGATGCCGCAGCCTTGGCCGGTGACCGGTGGCTGCGCCACGATGTGGAGGCTCGCCTGGGTGGGAGGGAAGTCATGGGGGTGTTGGCGTGTGGAGGGTTGTTAGGGTTTGAGGAGTTTCCTCCTCTCTCGATTAAATACCAGGGTCGGCTGTCGGGTTTAGGGGGGAAATAGTTCACTGCGCGGAAAAAGAAAGGTTTTGCTTGGGCTCGGGCTCGAGCTAGAGCTGGGCCTGGATGGGGATGTTTGGGATTTTCATTTGTTTTTCTATTTGTTTTTCTATTCTTTCTATTTTATTAATTCTATATATATAATATCTGTATGTATGTATATGTATAGATATATATACCTACCTTTACATGTACAACTATAGGCATGTATACACATAGGTTCACGTATTGTATACATCTCTCTCTCTCTCCTCTCTCTCTCTCTATTTCTCTTTCTCTCTCTCTCTCTCTATATATATATATATATATATATATATATATATATATATAATATTTATATATATAAAAACCTATTAACATATATATATTTTTACTCACAGCAAAAATGGCAAATGCTAATAATACTTAGTCATGTGCATATAAACCAAATTTGTATACACATAAATTAAATATATTAATTTATATAGGACTATAGTATTCTAGGAAAAGCTTCCCATAATAAACATACATTTTTATCAATTGATTTATTATTTATAACAAATATCTATCAAATATATATACTTACTAGATCACTAGTATAAACTACCGTTACAAATATACCTGTACATAAATGTCATTGGTCGTACTACATGCCTACACTATTTGGATTTGGTTCGGGTCAGGTACGGGCTAACTTGGTACAACCAGATCTCCTAAAAATCAATAATCTAATTAATAACTAATTAATTTGTCTGTAGGGGTTAAGTCGTAACTTGACCTGGTTTTTCTAGTTAGGACACACTTATGGCTTGGCCTTCCCTATCATAGCTAATACACCAGTCAAAGCACCCAACTACACTATCCGTGCCAAAATTCTTGGTCATCTTGTACTCCAAATTTATTCATGACTAAAGCTCTCTATCGTATAACTATTTAATTAAATATTTATAAAAATCCAAAATAAGCATTTAATTAAAATAATTAATAAAAAATATTTTCAAAATTTCGGAAAGAGGAGTTACAAATCTACCCACCTTGAAATAATTTCGTCTTCGAAATTCTAATTCATAACTATGCCTTAAAATTCAAAAAGAAAGTCTACTTTTACCTTAATTTCCTTAAATTTAATTCCTCAAAAATAGTTTATATCCTTCTTCTAGCCATTTTGTAACTACGAAACCTCGAGGACTTCTACCCAACTTAGGTCACACTACTCCCTCAAAGGTATGTTACTAAAACTTTATAACCTTCCATCTAGTTTCTAGAATTATTACCCATAGATATCTAAGACATATGACATCTATAATCCCCCCCATATCTATCAAACAACCAAAACTTAAATAATAAAGAAATATTATACTATAATTTAAGAATTTTAGATAAATTTTAGACAGCACGATCGTTCGTCACCCCAAAATAGGAGGAGACAAAAATCCATGGTTCGGAAGGCAAGGAAGAATAATCGAGAACAAATATGAAATTCCAAGGACGTAGAGAATTTTCTAGGAGAATTTTCAAGGCAGTGTGGATTGAGATTTCTAAAGGTTTAGTCAGATGCACAGACTCGTATTAGTACAGTTATGTAACCGATACGATATGCTCTGACCTGCATGGGCCACCAAAAAAACTTGTCACGACCTGTACCCGCTTTTCGGGTCGCGAGAGCGTAAGCGAGCTAGCTACATTTAAAGTGGACTCCAGTCCAACTCGAATACGTAAATGCTGTCTGGACTATGATCAAGGCAAGTCAAAACTATATCTCAATCCACAATGAGAATATAAAACATGAATGAACACTATGGGTCATGGTCTGCAGCCCACTAGCATACATGTCCGATTAGACTGCAAGAAATAACATGAGTCTATAAAGGAAACTAACAAGCAGAGTATATCATGATAAGGAATGAAAGCACGAATGGATAATAAATGTAATATCAATACATGGATCCTGCAAGTGTATCACAAATATCTACCATCCTACTCTGTTAACTACTCCATGCGATCGCTAACCCTGAAGAGATCATCAGGTCCTCAGGAGACATAGCAAGATACATAAAAACATGCCTATCTAACAGTTCTATCATGCATAAGAATATAAACAGGCTATAAACAGGAAACGAGACAGAAACTGATAGGTGGCTACTGACAGGTGACTATAACATGGATACGGGATCAACTACGTATAAATGAACTGTAAAAAGAAGAAGTAAACAAGAGATCAATGGAATACCAAACCCTCGCCCCGAGTGTGGATTCGCGGGCTTGAACTAATCACTAACCCTTGCTCCGAGCGTGGACTTACAGGTTAGTTCACGACAAATACCCTCGTCCCGAGTGTGGACTCGCAGGTGCAAACAGATCAAGACAAATACCCTCGTCCCGAGTGTGGACTCACAGGTGCAAACGGTCAACCCTCGCCCCGATTGTGGACTCGGAGATTGAGGAAACGATACAGGAATAACAGTTCAATTACACATAATTGTAGACACGACTCAGTCAAGATACAGGTGACAACATGGTACAAATCAGTCATGGCACAGGTAAGGATAACCCTAGTATGAACTATAATGAAATCAAGCCCGGTATAACTACACTATCAAGTCACGAAAAGATGGTGCTATACAAGCAAGACTAATAAGCTGATAAACAAGGTATGGATAAAACATATAGACAGAAATCAACTAGAGAACTAAATGATGACATATAAAACAAAAGACTATAAGCATGTAAATAAATTGTAGAGGGAGGCAAGGTATACTTGCCTGGTTGTATCACGAAGAACCAACAATATACCATCAACTAGTAAACCATGAAGTCCAATCTTACAACTATCTCCGAAAGCTGAAATAGATGTTACCAACATGTTCAAATTAGTCAAATTAGCTTGAATAGCCTACCCATAAGTCCAATTATGGATACGGGGGTAAAACTGGCATTTCGGGCCAAAATGATGTCCGCCGTTGGACCCGCTTTACACTAAAAAACGTGCCAGAGTAAATGGTCTCTAAAGTTGTCAAACTATATGTCTACAGATTTATTTTGATAATGCGAATCCAACCGTATGTCCAAAGTTGGATTCTGGCGGGCCGTGCACAAAATCGCTCGTTGAGTCGGATTGTGGGGTCCGCAAAATGACGATCCGATCAACTATCACAGAATCGGACCAAACTTGGCATACAGGACTAGAAAAATGATACAGTCCTATTGGCACAAGTTTTATTTCGATTTGATAAATGTGCACAAAGTAATTGGAAAATTTGCAAAGAGGCTGATACGGTGAATTTCGACGGATACACATCAAATTCGTCACGCACATGCAACCAATTTGAATTCCGTCAAAGCCCACACGTCCACGAAGTCAATACGCACCTTCCGATGCTTTTGGTTCGTGACCATGTCACTCGGTTTGGTGGGACGCACGTCGTATCGAAGGTTTTCAAGGTTTTTCTACAATTTTCAAAACTGGTTTTTTGTTACTTTGGGAAATCGATTTCTCGGTGTATAGTCATCGAAATTGACTTACGTAAATTAGGTTCTGTAGCACTAGGTATTGTCTAGGACTGTCTTTAAGTTGATTATGGAAATTTTTAGTATTGGGTTCAGAATTTTACTTCGAAAATATGGGTTGGGGCTAGGTTTACTGTTTTGTGTTTGGACAGTTTCCACTCGACTTCGCGTCGATCTCCTCGGCAGGTTGATTGACTTGATCCTAAACTTTTTACTAATATGTCAAGGTGGCTATGTAGTCTTCCTTTGGGAGTTTATAGTTTTGAAAGTAATCGAGTAAACAGGAAGAAAAATTGAATGGGAATATGGTACCTGGGGGGTCGGCTCTGTGGCTGCTGCCATTTTGCTATACGCTGTCGCGGCCTTAGCCGGTGACCGGTGGCTGCGCCATGATGGAGAGGCTCGCGTGGGTGGCAGGGAAGTCGTAGGGGTGTTGACGTGTGGAGGGTTGTTAGGGTTTGAGGAGTTTCCTCCTCTCTCGATTAAATACCAGGATCGGCTGTCGGGTTTAAGGGAGAAAATAGTTTACTGCGCGGAAAAAGAAAGGTTTTGCTTAGGCTAGGGCTCGAGCTGGGCTTGGGCTGGGATATTTGGGATTTTCATTTGTTTTTCTATTTGTTTTTCTATTCTTCCTATTTTATTAATTCTATATATAATATCTATATGTATATATATATATATATATATATATATATATATATATATATATATATATATATATATATATATATATATATATATATATATACCTTTACATGTACAACTATAGGTATGTGTACACATAGGTTCACATATTATATCCATCTATATATATATATATATATATATATATATATATATATATATATATATATATATATATATATATATATAAAAAATATATATATATATATATATATAAAAAAAAAAAAATATATATATATATATATATAAATAAAAAATATATATATAAATAAAAAATATATATATATAAATATATATATATAAATATATATATATATATATATATATATATATATATATAAAATATATATATATATAAAATATATATATATATATATATATATATATAAAATATATTTATATATATATATATAAAAATATATTTATATATATATAAATATATATATATATATATATATATATATATATATATATATATATATATATATATATATGCAGTAGGAACATGCTGCAAGAGAACCTCACGAAGCTTAACCTTGTCCTGAATGAAGTGGCAGTCAACCTCAATATGCTTGGTGCGCTCGGGGAAGACTGGATTCTCAGCAAGATGAATGGAGGCTTTGTTGTCGCAATAAAGAGAGGCAGGAGAAGCGTGCGAAACACCAAGATCAGTCAATTGAAGAGGCTCATATACGGAACGTCTCGAAATAATACCTGGGGCAGGAGCTTCAATTAACCTTGGTTCAGAAGTTGGAATTTCACCTCTTCCATCAATAGGTTTAGCCAGAGCATTTATAACACGACATAAATAAAAAAAATCTCAGCTAAGAGGGGTCATGGAAAGAACTGGTTCCAAATTACGATCAATTCCTTTTTCAAATCCTGCTGCAGCTGCACGGGCCCTTCCCGCATGCCACAAATGACCACAAATAGGAAGAATCCTAGAATAAAATGAGAGGTAGCTAACCAACTTCTAGGAGAGACATAATTGACTGCATTAATCTCAGTAGCTACGCCACCCACGGAATTTAAAGAACCTAAAAAAGCATGAGTCATATATTCTGTCGAACGTCGTTCTTGCCAAGGTTGTATGTCTTTTTTCAGCCTACTCAAGTCCAAACTCATTATAATGTGATTACCTTTTTATTTTTTTTATCAACAATATCTCTATTCTACGTTAGAAAATGAAGAATAAGACTTGAGTGACTTGAGTTTTTTGACGGAACGGAAAGAATAAAATGCATAGGGGACCGTCCTTTTTTTTTGGCATGCTCTTCAGATTTACGGATTCGTAGGGGGCCAAATGCCCTACTTAGTTGACTGACAATGACAAAGGCGACCGGACATAGTCTTTTGAATTGAATCTTTAGTAGTCTATCAGTGGCGCGAAGCGGCTTTGCCCCAGGGAGCGAAAGGTTATACCGCCCCGTGGGTAATCGAACAGCGGTTCTTCTATGTAGGGAGGGTAGGGTATTCCCCTTTGACTCTCTTAACGTCGAGCTAAGTGATCGTAGCGTAGTAGAATGAAGGCTACGCACCGACGCTCTCTTATCATCACTTCGCTCGCCTAAGCTTCTTCGCTAACTCGCTCGCTCGCCTACTTCCATATATATATATATATATATATATATATATATATATATATATATATATATATATATATATATATATATATTTTAACACAATACATGTATAATACACTACCTTTCCTATATATATCTTTATATATTTATATATATATATATAAACCTATTAACATATATATATTTTTATTCACAGCAAAAATGGCAAATACTAATAATACTTAGTCATGTGCGTATATACCCAATTTGCATACACATAAATTAAATATATTAATATATATATAGGACTATAGTATTCTAGGAAATGCTTCCCATAATAAACATAATTTTTTTATCAATTGTCATTTATTATTTATAACAAATATCTATCAAATATATATACTTACTAGATTACTAGTATAAACTACCATTACAAATATACCTCTACATAAACGTCTTTGGTCGCACTACAAGCCTATACGGTTTGGATTTGGTTCGGGTCAAGTACGGGCTAACTTGGTACAACCGAATATCGTAAAAATCAATAATCTAATTAATAACTATTTAATTTGTCAGTAGGGGTTAAGTCGCAACTTGACCTGGTTTTCCTAGTTAGGACACACTTATGGCTTGGCCTTCCCTATCGTACCTAATACACTAGTCAAGGCACCCAACTACACTATCCGTGCCAAAATTCTTGGTAATCTTGTAATCCAAATTCAATCATGACTAAAGCTCTCTATCGTATAACTATTTAATTAAATATTTATAAAAATCCAAAAATCACCATTTAATTCAAATAAATTTTTTTCAAAATATCGGAAAGAGGAGTTACGACTATACTAAACCTATACCTAAAATACCCATACAAAAAGCCCATACAAATTTGAGCAGCTATTCATATGAGAACTCTACCCGAGTTCGGCCCAAACTTTGCTCGAGTTCATTATTCTGTTCAAGAACGTTTTGGTCTTCCTGAATATATGTAAACACTTTTTAAATTACAAAATATATTGACCCGAACTCATGCCAAATTCTGCCCTAAAAATGTTATAAATAGATAAAACTTTCCATTCCAAATCATTCATTTCATTCCTCTCTTTTCTCTCTATTTAAAAGCGTTCAAGAACTATTCACTTCCATATCTAGCCTTTAACAACTCCTAGCCAAGCCAAGCTCCATTCAGTATCAATCTAGAGTTTGGTTGTTCTAGTTGTAAAGAAGGCTTTCCGAAAATGTTCCAGTTTTCAAAGTTTGCCTCAGTTGAAGTTGCGAGTCCTTCGGACGAAACTCGTGTTGTAAGGAGCTGCAAGCGCTCGATTAATGCTTGTGCCATAGTAGATTAACATTGAGCAAGAGTACTCGAGACTGGGCTAGTCCTCTCAGAGAAAATTCAGTATACATCGTTGTGTCTTGGGTTTGCTTTTTCTTATGCTCTTTACTATCTGCATTTAAATTTAATAGTTTGCTCATTACTTTATACTTGTAACACTGCTTAGAATATTTTTAATTGATGATTATCTTTCCGCTGCACACATGCACTCTATTCAAGCCCCCTCTAGAGGTGCTCAACGTTCCTACATGGGTGCCAGGATATCAGGTGGAATATTCTCTACAACAATATCATCAAAGGAATCCTCATCAAAATCAGGAGCCTATGGGCGAGTCCTGTGGGATTTGAGAAGATATGGTGGAGTATCATCGAAAGGACAAGAGTCTAAGGGAATCAAAAGCCTATGGAATACGGTAGGAAGGTAAATGGCATAAAGAAGGTTTTGCCATTTCTTGCGACAACGAACCATAGCCTCAATCATAGTCTTGGGTAGACTAAAATGAATAACAAAATGAAAATGATAAAAAGATGACATCTCCAAGTATATGATCTCATCAGTAGATCCCGTCTCAAATAGAATAGCAGAGAAAATCATACGATGCATCTCATAAAAAAGGTTGGTTCAGAGATTTGGCAATAAGTATACCCGGAGGTCGAGGATACAGATCACATATAGCATCCTTGAATGATTCAAGGGTCATGTCGTTACCGAAATTGACTTTCGTGAAGTCGACTAGAGCATCTCTGGTGTTTGGAATTTGGAGTATCTCACTTAGTTTACCATAATCAAATTCAGTTTCAATACTGCAAAACCCGTGAATATATAGAACTGTGTGAGTGTTGCAAGTTGCAAAAAAGTATACAGATAGCATTAGAATAAATGAGATGTGCAACTTGAACTAGACCAGGAATTCCAAAATAAAAAATTATCTAAGAAAGTAGTTAAACTATTTGGGTTCCCCGGACGGATTTTTCTTTACTGGAAATCCTCAAACCATTTAAAAGAAACTTTTAAATTCCTAAACAAAGATCCATCAAACTCGCCATCTTTGGGTTCCTAAAGGCTAAATAAATTGGACATTATATCTTGAGGGTTAGATGAGGAAGCCTCATCAACTCGTCTCTTTTCTTGGAAAATAACTTTGGTGCCATATAAAATTGAGAGAAGTTGATAGATTATACCTCAAGAAAATGATGTAGAATGGAAGAAAACCTTGCAAAACTCATATATCCAAAGTTTGATGGGTTGAAACCCTAAGAATTTAGAGATTTGTAGGGCTAAGGTTTTGAAAATTTAGGGTTTTGAGGAAAAAGAAGGGGTGGCCGCTCGGTTCTGGAAGTAGAAGGAGATAAAAGGGTTTTGAAAGCTTGTGAAAACTTAAAGAAGTGGGCCAGCCTTGGGTTCAATTATGGAACTAGGACACCAAGTTTGGTACGAGTTTCGTTCCCTTGTTCCTTGCATATTTAATTATAAAATTAAAATAAAATGCTTTAATCTTTTAATTAATAAAGTTGTATCTATCTCAGGTTAGCTTTAGGGGCTGGACCCTAGTGAGCGGCTATCCAAAGACACTTATGTACTGTATCGCTTCATATACTTTACGTCTGTGTGACAGAAGAATACTTTCAGCTTGTACCCAAAACAATCTAAACTTTAATAATTACAAGATTAAAATTGTGTTATTTTCAACAACATATTTTATTTACGCTTCAAAACAAGAATTGAGAATGCGTTACTCACGACGAATAAAATTAATGTAAACACGTCTGCTAGCTAATGATTAGTGTCAATAAATTCTAGACAAATATTCCCGTGTGATTGATGATCACGTAGAAAATGATAACATATTTCTACGTGCTTGGTGCATGAGTGAATACCGGGTTCTTAGTCATTGATTGTGCTAGTGTTGTAACAGAAAATGGATATATTTTTGTAAGGCAAATGATAGTCTTCTAGGGTTTGGTTCACCCATAAAATTTATGCACATCAACGTCCTGATGCGATATATTCAGCTTCAGTTGTTGATAATGCAACAAAATTTTGCTTCTTGCTAAACCTGGAGACTAAAACTTTTTCAATGAAATGACACGTACTGTTGGTACTTTTATGGTCTACTTTGCATCCTACAAAATTAGCATCCAAATAACTAATAAGGTCAAAGGATGTGGTTTTAAGATACCACAAACTGGCAGTAGAAGTAACTTAACGAAAGATATGATTAACTGCACATATGTGTGATTCCTTAGGGTTGACTTGATATCTAGCACATATAAAAATGCTGAACATAATATCAGGATGACTAGCAGTTAAGTATAGTAAATTATCAATCATATCTCAATACTTGTAGAAGCATGAAAATATGAGAGTGAGGTGCATAGACTTTATGTTTCTAAAATGAGAAATCCCAAATCTAAAGCAGTTTCCTGAAGCATATGTCATGAAGACGCAAAGCCAAAGAGAGCTCAGAAAGACGTATAATCTATTTTGACGCATGGCTTTTCTTGTCTCTTAGGAAAATTGGTGAACCTTGGACAATGTACTGTACACAGACTTTATTGAAGGTGCTAGTGCTCACGTCAGCCTCATTATTATATTTCTACAGATCTACAAGAGCAGTCTTATGCGGTCATTTACAAGAAGCAATTAAAGTTATTTACAATATGTAGTTAAATGCTATGCATCTAATGTTATTTAACACATAACCAATCTATAGTAAAAAGATTTTGTGCTGACATGGAAGTGATTCATGTGGTACATCTCAAGCAACTTGGAGAGCTATACATGATTTTCGAGTTTGTTCACTCCCCATTAACCCCATACGCTTATGCACCTATCCATCTTCATGCGCCTCTGAGGCAAAAAATAGTGTATTTCTATCCATTCTTGTCACGCCTCGGTTCCGAAAAATCGGTCGTTCTCGCTAGGACATGATGTCGCACAAGCCTAGGCTGCACTCGCGTACGATGAGTTCTATAATGGGCGATTACAGCAGCTTGCGATGGGGTTGTCGCACAAAAGTCCTAAGTAGTGAAGTTGAATAACACAAAATGTATATGAAACAAAATAATCTTTATTGAATAATCAGCAGAATTACAAAGGGGCACAAGGCCAAGGTTTCATTCACTCAAGCTCACAATCTCTCTGATACAAACACTCAATTATCTCATCTTATTTACAATCACTCATGTCTGAAAGCTTACAACTTTGCGGGTGCTTCAGAAGGCGATGTCCATACATAATGTAAGTCCGCTTCCCAATTTTTTTAATTTTTATTTATTTTATTTAGTTTTAAATATTTTCTAGTTACAAAAATATTTGTATTTGAAATCGTATAGGAGATATTTTGATAATGAAGGGATTTGTCAAAACCATTTTTTAATATGATTTGTTTTATAAAAGATATACTTTTAAATTTATTACTTTCTATTATCAATTATCTTTAAGTTTTAAATTATAAAATCTATTTTAAATATTATTAAATATTATTTTTAATTATTGTTGTCATCAATTGATGGATTTAGATTCAATCAATTTAATTGATTGATTTAAATTTATAGGAAGATGTATCCATAAATTCAGTCCTTCCCTATTTATGATTCCACATCTCCTATATAAAGGGAGTCCTCCCTTTATTTTTCTCCACAAATCCTACAATCAATCGTCAACCATTATCATCATGTAGCCCATGTCCATGTGTTTACTTTCTACTATTTTTTATTTACAATTACGATTCGTTTTGCCGTGTCCGACAATCCCGAACACAAATCATAAATTTTCTACCGTGTCGGACATTCCGACGCAATCCCGAATCCTTAACCAAACCTTAACCGTAATTTTGGTCGGACCACCATTACCAACACCTACTCCTATCCTGTCTCGACGCACCGGCCAACTCTCCTACACAAAACCTACGGCTGTTAGCTATCGCACTCCTCACCGACTGCGACCTCCTTCCACGAACCCACAGCTTCAACACCGATGCCACCAAAACTGCCGCTGCCACAGATCCACCACTGTGGCACCACCGCCCACGTCGCCACCCATCAACTCCCTCCTGGCCATGCCCCTATGCGTCGATCCAGTGCCCAGTCGCCTGAACCCTCCATGGCCTCACCCACTGTCCAGCCATCGCATCTTCTGTCACCGTCGACCCTCTCTCAGGACTGAACAGCACCTCCGACCAAAACTAGCACCACCATTATAACCCTAAAATCGACAAAAGATACTTACCTTCTCTCTATGCCGTCATCCGCCCCAACACTCTCCGTGCACCTCCTCACCGCACATCCGTCGTCGCACTGCTTCCTCCGACTGATCGCACCAACAATCGTCCCGACGAAGCTGCCTCCTTTCAATTCTGCCACCCTGTCTCTGTGGCTGAGCTCCACCCGATCGGCCATCTCTGCCTTCCCATCTGTAGTGCCACTTTGATCCACCGCTACTGATGCATCGCCTTCGACGTCACCTCTAGACATGATCCGTACTGTCGTCCCTCGCCGGAGTGTAGTGTCCGACCACCTCCGTCGCGCTGAGACTACGATGAGCTCTCCCCATCCTGATCTCTCCCGCTCTCTCTCGATTTTTCCCTCCTCTCTCTTTATTCTCTCCCAACACTTACTATTTTTTTTTCAATTTTTGTTCCTCTAAATGATGGAGAAGAAGGTTTTCCTCTCAAGTAGGGTTAGGGTTAAGAAAGAGTCAGTGGGCCGTGGAACTTCGGCTTTATGTTTATTTTAGTTTTTTGTAATATATGTTGGGCTAATATATATATATATTTTTTATGTTGGGCTAATATATAGGTAAATTAATTTTTATTTTTTATAAAAAGATTTTATTTATTTAATTGTGGATATATAAATAGTTTGGGGTTTCTCTAAATAAGATTGGGTTTGGGCTTAAGGGATGTATCAATAACTAACAAAGTATTTGTTTTGGGCCTATATATAAATATAATTAATTTTGGTTTTATATACTTCTAAATACTAGATATAGGCTAATTTAATAGGTTTATGGGCTTTAAATATAAATAGTTTTGGGGCTTTTATAAATATATATACTATAAATTAGAACTTTATTAAAAGAGGTTTATGTATAGGTATTTTTATAGTAGTGTATTTTCTTAATATGGGTCCTTGTATAAATATAAATGATTTTTCTTGGTCTTCAAGGTATTTATCTAAAGGTATTTTTTGACTATTAGAATATACAATTTCGAATACTATAAATAATTTTTAAATAATTTATAAACATTTTTCTATAGAAATATATTTTCTTATTAAGGGTAATTTTTGTATGTTTTCTAATAGTTATCCAAAAGTATTGTGATATTGTTTTCACTTATCATATATATAACTTCTAACTAGTTAAAAATATTTTAAATAAATATATTTTTCCTTAATTAGATTTTTTTTTTTTGTAGATTGGATTGATCTTGACCGTGACTAGTCATACGCTTTAATTTCTTGTGATTCTGACTTCTTTATATCGACCCTAAGCTAATTGGACTGTCTCGGATCCAATGGCATGGTCTGTTCCATCGTTAGAGGCCGTCTTACATAGTTTTGACATCTGAAACTATTCTGTGCCAATATGATCAATTCACACAACAACTACAACTAAATGAGGCAAGTACACTATTGCTTTATGTTCTTATTACATTATAATGTAATTCTTTATTATTTTATTGAGTATCTAGTTGATACACGATTGTAAAACAATAGCCTTGTTATATCATTGCTCGTTTATTGATTATTTAGTCAGTCGGAAGGGGAAATGCTAAGTAGACGTGTGAACAAACCATAATAATATTTAATGAATGATAGCTAAGTCATACATCACACATATGAGTTAGCTTTACCAAAAATGTATGATAGCCATCGTATGATATGCCGTATTTACCCAGCCGTTCACCTGTCGAAAGGTATTCCAAAGCACTGTTTGATTAGTTGTACTTGTTCATGTTTATTTTCCAGTTGTCTTGTTCATACATGTTCTTGCTAGTAGTTTCTTGCACATGTTATCATTTCTAGTTCATATACAAGTTCCTTTACTGTTACATTGCATCTCTGTTATCTAGTTTTATTTTGTATTAAGTTACATAAATACAATAGGGTTGTACTTTGCTCCTATTTTGACTGGATCTTCGCAGGTGACTTAGCGTGCTTCCTACTTTTGCACTATGAACTATACAGGAGAGATAGAGACCTTGGAGGCCGGTTTAGATTCTAGATAGATTAGATTAATTTTTATTTTTAGCGAATTTGTTCCCGAATGTAATTTGGTGAATTATTGGATCTGTAATTTGAATAATTTTTGTGAATGAGCAATTAGATATGATTTTGTTTATTTGAGTTTTGACCATGAGATATATACATCGTACTGTAGGACCATTGAGCACCTCTAGAGGGGGGTGAATAGAGTATGTGCGTATGCAGCGGAATAAATAACCAATTGAAAAACTTATATACTATAGAAAGTAAGAGCAACTGATATAACAATAAATGAATTGCAGTAAAGTAAAAGTTAAGGAGATCAAACTCTGTGATACAGCGATATATACTGGTATACCTCATGAAGGACTGGTCCAGTCTCGAGTACTCCTACTCGATGTTAATCTGCTATGGCACAATCATTAACTTGTAACTCTTACAACACTGTGCTTGGGGACAAGTGCACGATCGACTTCACAGTACTGTGCTTGGCAACGAGTACACGACCGACTCCAAAAGGAAAATTGAAAACTGGAACATTTTCTGAATACATCCTCCAATAGAACTCTTCACAACCAAACTCCAGATTAAACAGAATCTGTACTGGCTTGGCTAAGAGTGGTATAGGCTTGATTTCAAAATATAGCTCGTAGAAAACACTTAGAAATGATTAGAGAAGAGAATGAATGAGTGATTTGAGAATGTAAAAGTTTTTCTCTATTTATAGTATTTTTGTAGACCGAATTCGGGTAGAGTTCAGATGCAAAAATCTCGCATTCGAACGTTGGATGCAAACTTGGAGGAAAATAAAAAAATTGTTCAAACTACCCTTACCAAACTCGGGACGAACTTAGGCCGAGTTCTGGCCGAACTATTTTGGGCCAAATGGTTGGTTTTGGGGCTAATTCTGAATGTGGACTTTGGATATGTATTTGTGGATTGGTAGGCTATAATTTTTGTGGACTGAAATTTGCTAAGCCAGCACCGATCCTGATCAACCTTATATATTATTTCTAGACTCAATAAAAATAAAAATACAAAATTAATGTCCAAAACTTGATCTTGATTCCCTTATGTTTGGTTCTTAATGACAACGAGACTTTTGTAGCTTGTAAGTAGGTGCAGTCTTGAAACTTGTACACCTGTAGTAGTATGTATATTTTGCGTATCGACCAAAGTTGACGTTGATTATCAAAATCAGGTGATCATGACCTATGGACCAACAATCTCCCCCATTTTGATAATTGACAAACTTTGAGTCTGTACCAAAATATAGCAAATATAATATTGAATTTTAAAATTTAAATTTTGGTACACGCTCTTCTCCCCATTTGTCATGTATTCAAAATATGGCTCCCCCGTAATTTATGAATCAAATGACAACAAAGAAAATAGAGTAACCAAATATATGATATGACAACTTCACATCTCAAATAGTATGAACTATAATGTCAGCAGTAGCAGTACTAGAACATCAGTAGTCGAGGAAAAACTAACAACTCATATAATAAATAAAAATGCCACTACAATTGAGAAGTCCAAAGTGCATAATAAGAAATCACTACAGAGAATTAAGTCCAAAAGCATAAAAAATAACAGCATCACTGCATCTCATATCATCATCAACGAGACAAGTCCACACAAAATACTAGACCAAAACATCTGATCAGCTATTACCACCAACAGTAGTATTAGCAGGCGGAGCGGCAGCAGGTGGCTCGGTCGGATCAAAATAAGCGATTGTCGGGTCGAAGTAAGCATATGACAGAGCATCACTAAGTCTCGGTCCATTAAAGTCAGGGTGAGGGATGATGGTCGTTGGAGCAGCAGGATGATGAGTCATCGTCTACTGGATGTCTGCCATCGTATTTCTCAAGACTTGGGCCTGAGAAATATGGCAGAACTCGGAGTCACTAAAGCGAGTCAGATCGGCCTGATGTTGCTGTCCATAGAGAGTGACAAAAGCATGGAACCATTAATAGATCTCATCAATAGTATGACCCGAAGCTGCATGGGCTGGATCGATTAGAGCGTCTGCTGGGGCTGCGACTGGAGCAGGTGGAGGTGGAGCGTCACCAGGAAGGTAAGGGAACTTTCTAGACCTCAGAAGATCTGAATGCTTTCTAGAGATGGTATAAGATTCTAAATCGATACCAAATTTCTGGAAGATGGCCATCATATGCATAGGATAGAGAAGGTTGTGGCCTTCCCTCCTATAGTTGATCATAAACGATAGCATAGACTTGGAAAAGAAAAAGTAATCCCAAAGTGGATGTGATACATCGCAGATAACTCTAAGAACGTGATCTCGTTAGTAGATCCCGTCTTGGGTAGAAGAAATGAAATAATAATATGATGTAACTCATAGAAGTGTTGGTTTAGCTGACGTGCATATAACCGTTTTCGAGGAATCGGATCCGGATGACACAACGCGACCTTGAAGGACTCAAGTGTCATGTCGGCAGGAAAGAAAACTTTAACAATATCGACCAGAGCAACACAATTGTTCGACATTTGAAAATAATCGCTCAGGTTGTCAAAGTTAAACTCAAATTCCTTTCTGCTGATGGAGGAATGATACAGCCGTATGCTTCTGACATGTTACAAAAGAACAAGTGGACTACACAGTCGTGAATTGGATTAGAAATCTAAAAAATTCACGGAGCCCTAGGTTTTCAAAAGTGACCAAATATTCAAAAAAGATGGTAAAATTTATCATTTTACCCGGACAAATTTCTCGATACCCAAAGTGATCGAACCAAAGGGTTGATCTTTCAGATGAAACAATGAGTATCGGTTCATAGTCCTCATCGTCATTGGGACGAGATGGACTGAACATATTAACGAGTTCATCTTTCCATGATACTAGGTTTCCTGGAATAATATTTGCCACCCTGTTGAAGAGGGTGGACTGGGTGTCAGATCACTTCACACGGTGGTAGGGTGTTTCAGATTAAAAAGCCTATGGTTGGCACTTGTGTCGTCATCCATTTGGGCTCGATTCATAAGGAATAAATACCTGCACAATACCGTAGCACTTCAGGGGTATAAGCCCCGTAAATTTGCATCGTTATATTGGAAGAAGGTAGTGATATAGATGGAGACTTTGCTTAACCATTGTACATGGCAAGTTGGTGAGGGGAGTATGTTATTTTGGTATGAGAATTGGAGTGGTTTGGGCGTGTTATCCTAGCAGGTCGATAGCATCAGTTGTCCGCGCATTTCGCTTTCTGAGGCATGCAATGAGGATTTTCAAATCGGTGGCCTAGAAGGGGATCTTCGTCAACATATGAGGGATTCTTAGGAGTCCAGGTTGAGGGGGGAGGTTGATCAACGGGTTTGGATGAAGGAGAACCATGGGAGTTTCACGCTCAAGTCTGCTTGGTCGCTGAGTCGAAATGTTAATAGTACTTGGCGTTGGAAAAGAATATTCTGGGATAAGATTATCCCTGTCAAAATCAGTGTTTTTATGTATGTAAGTCCCCTGATTTTTGGATTTTATTTTTAAATATTTTTAATTATTTTATATGGATATTTTAAATATTAAAGTCAATAATGACTATGTTAGTATTTTATCGTAGCTTTGACTTTTGAAGCAAAACAAATATTGTTTTCTCAAATCCAATTCCATATTGGAATTCTAACCTTGTCCATCTTCAGTTTGATATATCATGTTCCATCCAAATTTGCATTTCAACAATCTTTTGGCTTCGCACAATTTGTGACCCCCTCGATGTTCTCTTCCACCCTAGCAACTGTAGGAGCAACCTTGCGGCCATTAGAGAGGTGCACAATGCGCTACTTGGGCCGAAACTCCGTCGAATCAAAGTCTGAAACGTCACAGCAGGTTAGTCAACATGTAGATGATGTTTCACCCATTTTTTCTCATTCATTTCTCCTCAAACTAAATATCAGTGTTACCTTTGTGTGTCTACTCTAACCTTTTGCCTCCATATCCTCTTGTTCCAAGCGGTTTCCCCGTGACGTCGATTCTACAACAAGGTGTCTAGAACCAACGAATTCTGTTACGGGCCATTTTTGCCTATCTATGTTCCATTTCTTACCTTTTTATATTTTTATTCATATTATAGACGTCGATACCTTTCCGATGCATATCTGAAAGGTAGGTTTCGCTTCCGTTTACTATTTTTAAAAATTCATGACATTTGCCATGTCATCGAACTCCGAAATTTTTTGTTTTCCTTGTGTCCAAAAGTGTCAAAACTCTATGAATCCATATTAAATTTATTTTGTGCAAGATTTAACATTATAAATACTAGTTTAAGTAATTTTTAGAATTTTTACAGAATTTATTAATTTTATTTTATCCTTGTTTTGGAACTAAATTAATTGGTCGATTTGAGGAAGTCATATGTGGCATTGACATAAGACCTCTTATGAAAGGATTTTCCTATTGAAAATAGCATTAAAGCAATATATAAATATTTATAGATATATTTCAAAATTTAAATATATTATTTGTTTATAATTGTAAAGCATTTACGAGAGGATTTGGTACCCTATGTACTTATATAATAGATGCAGTATCGTAACAACGTTATGGCAACAAGGAGGCATAAATACTCATATGATCGATACATGATATGTTGATATAGAATATTAAATAAAATGTATTATTATAGGTGAGCTTGGAAGGATCGACAAGGACACCGAAGTTGGTCAGGTCTACTCGCAGACATTAGTTACAGGCAAGCGTGCCTTGCCTTCGTTACATATTATTCTTTTCTGTTTTGTTGTTCTTTTTTATTAGCATTGCATAACGTAGGAAGCTGATACTTAGTGTCCGTTTATAGACGGGTGCCGATGTCATGATAGTGACATCGAGTATTGATATTAGGTATTACGTACATACTGATGTGTCCACTGACACGATTGACTACAGGACACTGACACATTCATGATGCAAGGTTTACATGACTATTCGTGGTATTGACCTCATGTTAGCATTCTAGATTTTTTATCAGTATTGTTTTTATTTTTGATATGACTGTACAGACTTGACATTATTAGATTCTAGGCATGGGGATTGGAGAAAACTTGACTGCAATATCAGACCTATTATTGTGTGGCCCGTTGTTTAGTGACCTTTATCTCTGTTGCATAGTAAGGAATTATCACTGTCGATAATTGATTGTCCTTGGTGCCACGACACAGGTAATAGGGACAATATCCTGCTGAGGCGCTAGTGAGCCTTAGTGGAAGGGGTCTGGTATTCAAGAAAAGTACCTCACTTGCATAGCACATAGACGGATACAGTAGATTGCCTTAGTTCATATTTTTATTTCTGTACCTTGGCATGTATATTATGCACCTTGCTAGTCTTCTGAGGACCTGGCTATTTCTCAGGCTTAGAAGAAGCTGAAGACTACCCGGAGGTTTACGGTTTGGGAGCTGAGACCAGAGGCGTACCGACACAGGAGGACGAGATAGTACCAGAGGATTTCTCGTGATCATATTACCTTCATATTTAGTTTTGGTATATTATTTTCTTTTCTTTTTATCAGACTTGTAGTTGATTGGTACTTTGTTTCATTTTTTTGTGGTTTCGGGATGTTTTACCTGCACAGACTTTATTACTATATTTGAGACATTTCCTTATTTATTCTTAATCTTTTTGTGGACTCTGTAGATGTGATTAGATGTATATACTTGTGGACTGTGTTGTATTTCTGGGTGTTATCATGATTTACAGCTTAAGTATTTCGCTAATGGGCTTGTTGTTGTAGCTTGGCCCGTTGGTGAAGTACTGCTGGCATGTATTCGTATACCTGGTCGTACGTATTTTAGGACTTGGACGTTACATATTTTTGTGGTGGCCCATGCACGTCTACGTTAATCACTTCGATTTACGTTACTGTACCGACGTGAGCCTGCAATTAGAATAGGAAAGACCCTTCGGATCACATCGACATGCTTGATACCTTTCTTGACTTTGTTTCGAACTCTCACTTGACGGCTTGATTTGCATCCAATTTGATTCTTTTCTATCATAATCCTTATTTATTTGTGCTAATAAGATGAATCTTCGAAGTGGATGTATCTTTCCTTTACTATCACATCAGGAAGGGCACAGACATTAGAAGTCATAAGTGCAGGTGGAGTCTTCACGAATTGTACGATATCGTGGTGATATCTATACTATGAGGCCGCAATAAATTGAGGAATAGGACTTAAGGATACATCCACAAATATGGTTATAGACTTCTCACACACTCTTCAGCATGGATGTTTCTATGTTATCTTCTTTTTTAACATGATTGTTTTTGTGTTCTTCCCTACTCGAGATTTGACTAAACCCTTCCATGTTGACTTCTTGAGTAATTCTTCCCATTCTTTTTGTGCTAAGTTGTTGGAAAGTGTCTTATGGATTGGTCCAAGGAAAAGTTTGAGAAATTATATTTAACCTTGTATTACGGAATCAAAGTTTTTGCAGCCAAAGAAATACTAGCGAGGCAGGACTTCAGATAATGGTATCATGGCTACATATGTTTCTCAAATTCTACTTGACCTATATCCTATACATGTTGATCTCTTATCCTGTATTTTTGTAAAAAGTCAATTCAGAAATCTTTTATGGATATGGCCAAGAAGCTCAAGAACCTGTATTACCTGGCATAGTAGATGTGCACTGCAGCCATCCGTCGTATTTTGGAACAAGAAAGTTATTTACAGCCAGATACACACTGCCATGGAAGTAACTTCACGTGACATAATCACGGAGATATATGGTTCTTCAGTCTTACCTAGATTGTGTCCTATGCATCTTGTTTGGCCTCACATCATTCTTGGAAATAGTTCGACAACCCTCCTGCCTTGCTTGACCCTACCGTTGTTTGAAATTGGTATATAGGTTTGTTTGACCCAACCTTAGGCTTCCGTTATCTTCTATTTATTAAATGACTAAAATAGACAAACCTTATAGTTCTATTATAGAATATAATTATGCTAGATTATTGGTGTGATTGTGATATTGGGTAGCTAGAAACAAATAAGTTTCTTAGAGATGGATCCTAGTAAGATTATGCGTCGTGTATGAGTGTCTGGATATCGGATGCGTAGAGCCTATTAGGAGAAATTGCTAGGAGTTAACTGACGAGTATTGAATATGTTATAATACTATACCTACGATAGAATAGTACGACTAGTGGTATTAGAATTCTTCTGCAGTAAACACTTTAATCCTTCTTTCCCTAGCTTATTTTCGAAAAGCATCTTAGAGTTGTGTTGGGAGTATTAAGGAAGGAGAGATTGTATGCTAAGCTTAGTAAGTGTGAATTTTGCCTTGATAGAGTTCCTTTCCCTGGATACATTATCTCGGGAGAAGGACTTTTAGTTGATCAGAAAAAGATAGCTACCGTAGAGTTTTGGCCAACACCAACATCGGTTGTAGAAGTTAGGAGTTTTCTCGGACTTGTAGAGTATTACCGTAGGTTCGTAGAGAATTTTGCACGGATTGTAGAGCTAATGATACGGTTGACCCGTAAGGATGAGGAGTTCTAGTGGACAGAAGATTGACAGAAGGCTTATGAAGTGTTGAAGAAGCGGTTGACCTCAACACCTATTTTGACGCTTCCTTCTAGATCGAGAGGATTTGTTGTATACAGTGATGCATTGGGTAGTGGACTTGGATGTGTTTTGATGCAACACGCAAGGTCATAGCTTATGCATTGAGGCAACTAAGGGCACATGAGAAGAATTACCCTACTTATGATTTGGAGTTAGCAGTTGTGATCTTTGCATTGAAGATGTGGAGTCAATATTTGTACGGAGAGTGTGTGGAGATATTTACGGATCATAAGAGCTTGAATGTCTTCACGCAAAAGGAGTTGAATATGAGACAGAGGCGTTGGTTGGAGCTTATGACAGACTATGACATAGATTTATAGTACCATCCTGGCAAGGCGAACATAGTAGCGGCCGCTTTATGTAGGAAGCCTACTGCATATTTCTTGACAGCTCAGCCACAGTTATTAGAGGATCTTCTGGAGCTTGGAATAGAAGTCATTATGCTTGGACAACAATGAGTACTTGCCAATCTTGAACTATAGTCGTAACTTGTGGATAGAATCATGACAGCGTTACCTACAGATGTAAGATTTTAAAGACTTTGCGAGAGGACAGAGGTAAGAGAGACAAATACTTAGACCAAAGCTTATGACGCAAACAGTCAAGAAAGTCAAGTGGATTCAGAGTCATCTTCAAAGACCGACAGAAGCATTGGGCCGATACGCATCATCAACCACTAGAATTCAAGGACGGAGAGCATGTATTTCTGAGGATTTCACCTACTCGGGGCACTATTAGATTCGGGAGTAGGAGGAAGTTGAGTCTAAGGTATATTGGACCGTTCGATATCATTGAGCGTGCAGGAGAGGTGGCATATCGTCTTGCATTACCTCCATCACTAGAGGGAGTACATGATGTATTCTGTCACATAGCTGAGGAGGTATGTGACTGATCCCAGTCATGTGGTCGATCACTCTGAGATCACGGTGGGACCCAATTTATCATACGAGGAGCAGTCGGTAGGTATCTTGGATACGAGTGAGAAGATGCTCAGAGGGCAGATGTAACACCCTATTTTCTGAAATTGGGGATTTTTGAAAATTTATTATTTTTATTATTTATTAGTGGTATTGTAGTCATGGTATAATTTTATAGTGATTATTAGTGTGATTAAACCATTATCTAAGTCATGCTAAGTCATGACTTATGACTTTGTGATTTTGGTTAGTATAACTTAGTGTAAACCCTAGTTTTCTCTAACCTAGAAGTTGCCATGACCATGAGAGCTTAGCCATAGGCTTAGAACATCAAATTAGTGATTTTTAGTCTAAAGGGTATTTTGGTAAATTTCTAGAAATTATTTGGAATTATTTAGATTTATGTGTTTTTATTATTGTTTAATTAGTTGATTAGTGTCATGTTAGCTTCTAACCTAGTTTAGCACTAATCTAGAGGTTAGTTACTAACCTAGAATGATAAGGGGATAGATATTAGTCATAGGATAAAGTGGGTTAAATATCTAGATATTACTTTTTAGATATTTTACCAAAAACACTCAAAATATCCAACCCCTTTACACAAGTCCTTGCCTTAACCTAGAAGCAAGCCAAGGACACCTCCCCTACCCCCCCATGGCAGCCAAGGACCCCCCCTTGGCAGCCCACAATTCTATAAAATCCCATTGAATTAATTCATGAATGAAATTACATGAATTTTATTCCACAAAAATTCCCATTCCTTCAACCCTTCATAACTTGATCATTCTTGATCCAAATTGACTCTAGTCTCTTGCATTGGAACCCTACAACATCTAGGGAGCTAAGGGAAGCTAGAAATTCAGAATTTGTGAGACTTTGGACATTGGGAGTCGAAGAAGGATTTCATTCAAATAGGCCTATATTTGAGGATTTTGCACAAATAGGTAAATGCCCATAAACCTTGTTAAAATTGTGTTTTCTCTTCATATTAGCATGCATCTAGGTACTAGGGTACTGTGGGTAAAATTTGGTGAAGGTTAGAGTCGGTTTGGTGTCCGTATCGGACACGTATCTAGGTTTTAATTCAAGTGTTTGATGAATTGCCTCTGTAAATTAAATGTTATTATTTTTGAAAACTATTTGAACAAGTTTTTAGTTCTATAGGTGTAGGTCATAGAACCATAACCCTGAGCACACTTCGAGTCGTGTCCGTGTCCAAAACAGGACACGAACACACTGTAAAACAACACTGTGTACACTGTTAAATCCTAAGTGTTTGACACTTTGTATTGTGTCCACACGTGTCGTGGACACAATACAGACACATGGACACAAACTTAGACCCCAGGCCTACCCCCTGACACGAGCACGTGGCCCCACGTGCCACGTGTGAAGTACACGAACCCCCGACACTTGTGCACGAGGCACTGCGTAGCTCCCCTGCTACCAGACCCCTCGTGTGGACACGACACGACACGTGGACACGTGCCACTTGGCACAGACCTAGGGGCAGTGTCTGATAAGACACCCCTAAAGTCTTGTGTCACGACGTATCGTGTCGAGGGAGAAAATCCACTTGCACGGGTCGTACACTGGCACAGCACACGCGTTTCAGACCTCTCTGATACGCACGTAGAACTCGGACACGCGGACACTTGGACACGAATCAGGTTAGTGGACACCTAGTAGACCCCTAGGCGAACTTTCCCCCATGAGCACGAGACACGACGTGTCTTGTGTCGTGTACACGAGACACGTAAAGTTCAGCCGACACGTGCCCTAATAATTTACCTGTTTTCGAATTTCGACTCGTGGACACGTTGTGTCGTGTCTTGGTCATATCTCAGGCACCTAGGACACTAGAGTGGACCCTACCCTACCATTACCAACCTAGAGTTTCGAGCCTTAGCTCGGTTTTGTTGAGAAAATAGGATTACCTAGTTTCGATACACAGTTCCTGTTTTTCCTGATTTTAGGATATTTTGCAGTTTTGTGAAAACGAATTTCAAACCTATTTTGATCTGTTTTAATCCATTGTATTAATGTATTCTAGTATGTAAATACGTAGTATATATGTATATGTGAGTGTGGGTGAAATTTGGGGCTAATTGGTTGTGTGTACGTATAGTTATGTATATATATACATATATGTATATATGAATTGTATGTGTGTGTAATTGGGGGCTGGACTTTGGTTCCAGAAATCAGGAACCCCCATTCCCCTACTGTCCAGCACTCTCTCACTGTCTTTCTCTCTTTCCCATCTCTCTAATTCTCTCTCTCACTTTATATCCCTCTCTCTCTTCCCTCTCTATATATATATGTAATATATATAAGTTATATATATAAATATGTATATATATATATATATATATATATATTGATATATATATATATATATATTGTATTAGATTATACATGGTATTATGTATATATATGTGAGTGTGGGTTGTATTATATAGAGTATTACATATTGGTATTGGGTAGTAGATAGATAGTGTATGTCTATATATATAGATATATATATATATATATATATATATATAGTATGACTTCAAGTATAGGTTTATATAGAAACCTAAACACTAGCCTATGGCCAAGATTATTAGCCTATGGTTTGGGGCTAACCCTAATGGACTAAAACCCAACTTGTTGACCCTTGTTGACTAAGGGTTGACCAAAGTCAACCTTAGGTCAAAGTTGACCTAGTTAACCTAGAATTGACTAGGAATGACCTAAAATAACTAGTTTGACTAGTTTGACTAAAACCCTAACTAGTTGACTAGTGTTGACCTAACTTTGACTAGTGTTGACCTAACTTTGACTAGTTTGACTTTAGAGTTGACCAAGAGTTGACTTTTGACCAGATTGACCTAGAATCATGTAGTATGCATTGTACACTCTATTTTTACCATTGTGGATACATTGTGACTTGTATTGCTCTGATTAGGAGCCATACACCTCTCCTCAGACAGTATATCTTCTTCAGACATTCAGTTATCAGGCGAGTACATTCTCTGACCGTTTCATATTTGCCAGGATTTATATTCTTGCTCTAGCTTACTTTACTTGATGCTGACACGATTGTTATCACGGATTGGTACTATATGGATCTTTTCATGAGATGTTATCCCCCTCGGGAGCATCAGGTACTTTTGTCATGTGTGTTTCACTTACATCATGTATCTCATGCTTCTATTTTCATGTATCTTCATGTATCAGCTAGTGACTCATGTACTCTCATGATCACCGAGCCTCCATGAATCTTCATGAATCACTCACGTATCACCCAATTATGGGCTTATCACGAATCTTAACATAACCTGAATGGATCCTTGTGTATTGATTGGGGATGGGGGAGTGTAAATAGTCATGTGGATATTACCCCAGTAGCTGTAGTCATGAATCACTTCTAGCTGTAGTCATGAATCTCCTATGCCATTTCACATGTCTATATTTTACTCTGACTCACTAGACACTGCTAGTTCTCTATATACAGTAGATATTTCCTTTACAGCTATCTCTTTTGCTACATGTATCTTCCTTCAGCAGTTCCTGTATTTTACTTTATTGTATGCTTTATATCTCCTATCATTCTATGCACTGTGTGAGATGTATTGTGCTCGTTCCCGTCCTGATTGGACCTGTTAAAAATATTACAGAGGATGAGGAGGAGGCCCTGGTGTCTACCTATTATGGAGCAGGACTAGATGATACTTATGTTGTGGACCCTCAGCAGGATCCACCTGCAGCTGAGGATGTTGTTCCAGTAGTCTAGACCAGTTTAGCCTAGGCAGTCTTTTCTATATTTACTTTTGTCTCACATCTGAGTTGTATTTTGAGATGTTGAGTTATGTATAGACTCTTAGTCTTGTATTATGAGTTGACATTCTGGATGTTATGTATCTTAGACACTTAGTCTTATTTCATCTATGCTATGGTTCTCTTTGAGTTACTATCTATCTTCTGTCTTTCGTTCTTCTACCCTAGATGTGATTGAGATGTATATTGTTATGTCACCTCCATTCGGAGAGTATAAACTGTACAGGTACTTTGGTATTGTTAGATGATTGACCTAGGACAGCGTTCTACCGCCGACACTGCGGCGTAGGCTGGGCGTTGTTACGTTCTCGTACCCTAACAGTGGGTGCGGGTCGTGACACGTTTTTAGTGGTGGCCCATGCAGGTCTCGAGTTTATGTAGTGGTATTCGAACTAGAGTATCACTACAGCCTGCGATAGGATTTGAGGAATAGGCTTAGAGAGAGTGGATGCTCAATCACTGCTAGAATACTTTGAGAGATTCCTGGGATGACCCTTGAGAATCTCATTTGAAATTACGATTTAAACTCCTTTTCCCTTGATTGAATTTGATTTTGGAGGATTCACTGTAGAACTTTGAATCCTGGTATTAGTTGATGATTTTGAAATTTTTGTAGTTGTTAATTTTAATTTCTTAGTGTTAGATTAATATCTTTTATTTTAAGGTACTCAATCACATTTATGAGAAAACTCTTATCTGTTTTTTGCCATCTAATCCTCTTGCTAATTGCTTTTCATTGAAAAGAACTGTCCCCTCTATTTGCATCTTGCTCAGCTCCTTCTACCAAACTATGTGACTGTATCCCAAACCTGACTTACTCGACATTTCCTCAAATCAAGACTTTATTGAGACCTTCTAACCTTGACCCTTGATTGATCGAACCCTAACTATATTCATCTAGTAGCCTATCTATCCCTAGGACTGTGTTCCTAAATTATTTACTAGATTCCTGATTAATTTTATTTCATGAGTTAAATTGATCTTCTTCAATTTTTGCATCAATTTGTCACGTCTCGAACTCCCACTTTCTATTCTAGATCATTGGACATCCTTTACCGTGACTTAGATATTCAGAGTATAATACTAGCTGTTACCTCCCAACAAACTTCACATGTAAGACCTAGACTAGCCTACCTTCATGTAGGTATTCCATGTCCCACTAAAACCCGTCCCCTTGTACTCTATTTTCTTGATATGATTTTCTGGTCAAATGGCTAAACCATAACCTCTACCATGATACCAAATTGATTCTTATTTCAATTAGAGAGCCACCTTGGCTCAATTCTTTCGACCTGGCATGTGATGGTGTTCTGCTTGAACCCTCAAATACTTAACCTTGTACCTTACCTTGAATGCTTGACCCGATTGGTTAAGAATCTTGGACTATGTCTCTTCCTTCATCATTCCACCCTTACTTATATCTTATGCTATAAATTTATCCTCAAGTTTTACAAGCTTATCCTTTTCGAGCTTGATCATGGTATATTTTATTGGGTGTACACCCACTAACATATTATCTAATCAGAACCGGCGCATGATGGTCTGATCAACCTATTGCATTTTGGTTCGCTTTTTCATATATTAATCTACGTGGATGGAGACATAATTAAACTTGCCCTAGAATCTTATCCACAACAGCCTTGACAATTCTCCTTGGAATTATTTTATCACCTATGAACCTCGTATTCATATCCAGTTGAATTAAATTTAATCATGACCTGGATCTTCATCATTGGATGCTCGTGCTCATACTTAATTTCATTGATTTCCCATCTTGTCCAATCTCGATTTATCCTGAAATTGATCAACTTAGATCGTGTCAAGACTAAAATCTATTTGTGATTGTTTGTGCCTAAATTTTCAATTTTCTTTTACCATTTTATGGAATAGTAACTTTTAATGATTTCTCACTTACTTGTTAATGACCCATTTTCATATAGGGTGGTAGACGACCCTATAGCCTTGATGATTGTTGTTCCCTTACCTTCCCAATTAGGACACCTTAGATTGCTTGTACGTTTTGATACCATAGGACAGTATTGATCTAGAATGACTAGTACACCTAGATGAGACCACAAACTGTTCCATTTAACCTGTCCCCCTGGTACCACTATTCATCATGATTTTGGTTCAATATAGGCCATAGACCTTTCCCACTCTAAATTATGATCACCGTAGACACATTACCGTGACTTTAAAATTTGGAGCACAAGGCTAGTTGTTTTCTCAAAACAGATTTCACGTACATGACCTAGACATGACATACTACACCCATGACCTTAGTGTTCCACTCAGGCATACCATCATGTGCTTCATTTGCTTAGTACGATTTTCCTGACCCGAGACTCCATCCTGATTTACCCCATGGAGTTACTTGATTTCGATTTGAATTGAGGACACCTTATGACCTAAAACTGTCAGCCAATTTTTGGACATGACCCAGTATAGGTCTACTACCCATATATTGCTTGTTGACCTTGTATGTTGCTAGGTAGTAGCTTCGTCCCCGATTGTTGGAGGTTTGACCTAGGAGGAGTACGACCATCTAAATTTCGAGGACGAAATTATTTTAAGGTGGGTAGACTTGTAACACCCTATTTTCTGAAATTGGGGATTTTTGAAAATTTATTATTTTTATTATTTATTAGTGGTATTGTAGTCATGGTATAATTTTATAGTGATTATTAGTGTGATTAAACCATTATCTAAGTCATGCTAAGTCATGACTTATGACTTTGTGATTTTGGTTAGTATAACTTAGTGTAAACCCTAGTTTTCTCTAACCTAGAAGTTGCCATGACCATGAGAGCTTAGCCATAGGCTTAGAACATCAAATTAGTGATTTTTAGCCTAAAGGGTATTTTGGTAAATTTCTAGAAATTATTTGGAATTATTTAGATTTATGTGTTTTTATTATTGTTTAATTAGTTGATTAGTGTCATGTTAGCTTCTAACCTAGTTTAGCACTAATCTAGAGGTTAGTTACTAACCTAGAATGATAAGGGGACAGATATTAGTCATAGGATAAAGTGGGTTAAATATCTAGATATTACTTTTTAGATATTTTACCAAAAACACTCAAAATATCCAACCCCTTTACACAAGTCCTTGCCTTAACCTAGAAGCAAGCCAAGGACACCTCCCCTACCCCCCCCCCCCCCATGGCAGCCAAGGACCCCCCCCTTGGCAGCCCACAATTCTATAAAATCCCATTGAATTAATTCATGAATGAAATTACATAAATTTTATTCCACAAAAATTCCCATTCCTTCAACCCTTCATAACTTGATCATTCTTGATCCAAATTGACTCTAGTCTCTTGTATTGGAACCCTACAACATCTAGTGAGCTAAGGGAAGCTAGAAATTCAGAATTTGTGAGACTTTGGACATTGGGAGTCGAAGAAGGATTTTATTCAAATAGGCCTATATTTGAGGATTTTGCACAAATAGGTAAATGCCCATAAACCTTGTTAAAATTGTGTTTTCTCTTCATATTAGCATGCATCTAGGTACTAGGGTACTGTGGGTAAAATTTGGTGAAGGTTAGAGTCGGTTTGGTGTCCGTATCGGACACGTATCTAGGTTTTAATTCAAGTGTTTGATGAATTGCCTCTGTAAATTAAATGTTATTATTTTTGAAAACTATTTGAACAAGTTTTTAGTTCTATAGGTGTAGGTCATAGAACCATAACCCTGAGCACACTTCGAGTCGTGTCCGTGTCCAAAACAGGACACGAACACACTGTAAAACAACACTGTGTACACTGTTAAATCCAAAGTGTTTGACACTTTGTATTGTGTCCACACGTGTCGTGGACACAATACAGACACATGGACACAAACCTAGACCCCAGGCCTACCTCTGACACGAGCACGTGGCCCTACGTGCCACGTGTGAAGTACACGAACCCCCGACACTTGTGCACGAGGCACTGCGTAGCTCCCCTGCTACCAGACCCCTCGTGTGGACACGACACGACACGTGGACACGTGCCACTTGGCACAGACCTAGGGGCAGTGTCTGATAAGACACCCCTAAAGTCTTGTGTCACGACGTGTCGTGTCGAGGGAGAAAATCCACTCGCACGGGTCGTACACTGGCACAGCACACGCGTTTCAGACCTCTTTGATACGCACGTAGAACTCGAACACGCGGACACTTGGACACGAATCAGGTTAGTGGACACCTAGTAGACCCCTAGGCGAACTTTCCCCCATGAGCACGAGACACGACGTGTCTTGTGTCGTGTACACGAGACACGTAAAGTTCAGCCGACACGTGCCCTAATAATTTACCTGTTTTCGAATTTCGACTCGTGGACACGTTGTGTCGTGTCTTGGTCGTATCTCAGGCACCTAGGACACTAGAGTGGACCCTACCCTACCATTACCAACCTAGAGTTTCGAGCCTTAGCTCGGTTTTGTTGAGAAAATAGGATTACCTAGTTTCGATACACAGTTCCTGTTATTCCTGATTTTAGGATATTTTGCAGTTTTGTGAAAACGAATTTCAAACCTATTTTGATCTGTTTTAATCCATTGTATTAATGTATTCTAGTATGTAAATACGTAGTATATATGTATATGTGAGTGTGGGTGAAATTTGGGGCTAATTGGTTGTGTGTACGTATAGTTATGTATATATATACATATATGTATATATGAATTGTGTGTGTGTGTGTAATTGGGGGCTGGACTTTGGTTCCAGAAATCAGGAACCCCCATTCCCCTACTGTCCAGCACTCTCTCACTGTCTCTCTCTCTTTCCCATCTCTCTAATTCTCTCTCTCACTTTATATCCCTCTCTCTCTTCCCTCTCTATATATATATGTAATATATATAAGTTATATATATAAATATGTATATATATATATATTGATATATATATATATATATATATATATATATATATATATATTGTATTAGATTATACATGGTATTATGTATATATATATATGTGAGTGTGGGTTGTATTATATAGAGTATTACATATTGGTATTGGGTAGTAGATAGATAGTGTATGTCTATATATATAGATATATATATATATATATATAGTATGACTTCTAGTATAGGTTTATATAGAAACCTAAACACTAGCCTATGGCCAAGATTATTAGCCTATGGTTTGGGGCTAACCCTAATGGACTAAAACCCAACTTGTTGACCCTTGTTGACTAAGGGTTGACCAAAGTCAACCTTAGGTCAAAGTTGACCTAGTTAACCTAGAATTGACTAGGAATGACCTAAAACAACTAGTTTGACTAGTTTGACTAAAACCCTAACTAGTTGACTAGTGTTGACCTAACTTTGACTAGTGTTGACCTAACTTTGACTAGTTTGACTTTAGAGTTGACCAAGAGTTGACTTTTGACCAGATTGACCTAGAATCATGTAGTATGCATTATACACCCTATTTTTACCATTGTGGATACATTGTGACTTGTATTGCTCTGATTAGGAGCCATACACCTCTCCTCAGACAGTATATCTTCTTCAGACATTCAGTTATCAGGCGAGTACATTCTCTGACCGTTTCATATTTGCCAGGATTTATATTCTTGCTCTAGCTTACTTTACTTGATGCTGACACGATTGTTATCACGGATTGGTACTATATGGATATTTTCATGAGATGTTATCCCCCTCGGGAGCATCAGGTACTTTTGTCATGTGTGTTTCACTTACATCATGTATCTCATGCTTCTATTTTCATGTATCTTCATGTATCAGCTAGTGACTCATGTACTCTCATGATCACCGAGCCTCCATGAATCTTCATGAATCACTCACGTATCACCCAATTATGGGCTTATCACGAATCTTAACATAACCTGAATGGATCCTTGTGTATTGATTGGGGATGGGGGAGTGAAAATAGTCATGTGGATATTACCCCAGTAGCTGTAGTCATGAATCACTTCTAGTTGTAGTCATGAATCTCCTATGCCATTTCACATGTCTATATTTTACTCTGACTCACTAGACACTGCTAGTTCTCTATATACAGTAGATATTTCCTTTACAGCTATCTTTTTTGCTACATGTATCTTCCTTCAGCAGTTCCTGTATTTTACTCTATTGCATGCTTTATATCTCCTATCATTCTATGCACTGCGTGAGATGTGTTGTGCTCGTTCCCGTCCTGATTGGACCTGTTGAAAATATTACAGAGGATGAGGAGGAGGCCCTGGTGTCTACCTATTATGGAGCAGGACTAGATGATACTTATGTTGTGGACCCTCAGCAGGATCCACCTGCAGCTGAGGATGTTGTTCCAGTAGTCTAGACCAGTTTAGCCTAGGCAGTCTTTTCTATATTTACTTTTGTCTCACATCTGAGTTGTATTTTGAGATGTTGAGTTATGTATGGACTCTTAGTCTTGTATTATGAGTTGACATTCTGGATGTTATGTATCTTAGACACTTAGTCTTATTTCATCTATGCTATGGTTCTCTTTGAGTTACTATCTATCTTCTGTCTTTCGTTCTTCTACCCTAGATGTGATTGAGATGTATATTGTTATGTCACCTCCATTCGAAGAGTATAAACTGTACAGGTACTTTGGTATTGTTAGATGATTGACCTAGGACAGCGTTCTACCGCCGACACTGCGGCGTAGGCTGGGCGTTGTTACGTTCTCGTACCCTAACAGTAGGTGCGGGTCGTGACAGCAGACGATTAGACTGGTTCATGTTACATGGAGACACCATTCTTCGGGAGAATTAACTTGGGAGCGTGAAGATTCTATGCGAGAGCGTTATCCCCACTTATTTGTAGATACCGGTAAGTCTTAGCCTAATTATTCATTTGATAAGATCTTTCTATATAATTATATTATTTTTAATTTTGAGGACAAAATTTTTTAAGGTGGATAGGTTGTAAGCCCCTTGATTTTTGGATTTTATTTTTAATTTTTTTAAATTTTTTATATGGATTATAGTCAATAATGACTATGATAGTAGTTTACCATAGCTTTGACTTTTGAAGCACAACAAATATTGTTTTCTCACATCCAATTCCATATTGGAATTCTAGACTCGTCCACCTTCAATTTGATATATCATGTCCCATCCAAATTTGTTTTTCAACATTCTTTTGGCTTCGCACAATTTCGGGTCAACTTAGACTATTTGATCATTTATCGTAATACTAGGCCCAACTTCTAAATTGATTTCAGGACTTGACATAGATCGAAACCGTATGACCCAATAAATGGTTTTGATCAATTTTGAGTCTAAAATGCACATGCCTAGGGTATACCATCCAATCGAGTTCCGATATGCTACTTATTTGCAAATGGCACATGAGAGTCATTAAATTGATTTTGGGTCCAATTTGACTAGTAATGCTACTCGGACCCTAACCTAGTTAACCCTACTAGTTAGAGCCCAACTAAATGTACAAAAACCAAGTATACATATATTTAAGGGAATTTTAAGAATTAAATTGCAGCCATATGCAATATTCCCTTATATCTTTGACTTGGTCAAACTACTATCCAAATTAGGAAACCTATTACTAATAATATAATTTGGAGAACCAAATCATATCCAAATTAGATCAAACCAAAACCCATGCCCTAATAATATAAATACAAACCCAGCCCTAACCTTTTTCTCTCTCTTCATAACCACCAATACTCCACGTAGCCCCTACTTGCACGCGACCACAACCTCCCAACCCGAAACCCTAGCCGACCCCCCTTTCTTCACAAAATATAATTTCTTCTCGATTTCTACGCCAACCACAACCACTCTTGCAACCCCCTCGACGTTCTCTTCCACCCTAGAAACTGTAGGAGCAACCTTGTGGCCGTTAGAGAGGTGCACGACGGGCTATTTGCGCCGAAACTCCGCCGAATCGAAGTCTGAAGCGTCACAGCAGGTTAGTCAACTTGTAGATAATGTTTCACCCATATTTTCTCATTCATTTCTTCTCAAACCAAATGCGAGAGTTACTTTTCTTTGTCTACACCAACCTCTGGTTGTTGGATCCCCTAGTTCCAAGCAATTTGCCCCTAGCGTCAATTCTACGACAGGGTGTCCAGAACTAATAAATTCTATTATGGGCCATTTTTTGCCTATCTAAGTTCAGTTTCTAACCTTTTTATATTTTTATTCATAATCTAGATGTTGATACATTTCCGACGCATATCTGAAAGTTAGTTTTCACTTTCGTTTACTATTTTTAAAAATTCATGACATTTGTCGTGCCACCGAACTCCGAACAATTCTGTTTTCCTTGTGTCCAAAAGTGTCAAAACTCCATGAATCCATATTGAACTTTATGTTGTGCAAGATTGAACATTATAAATACTATTTTAACTAATTTTTGGAATTTTTACAAAATTTATTAATTTTATTTTATTATTGTTTCGGAACTAAATTAATGGATCGATTTGAGGAAGTCATATATGGCATTGACATAAGACCACTTGTGAAAGGGTTTTCCTATTGAAAATAGCATTATAGCAATATATAAATATTTATAGATAAATTGCAGAATTTTAATATATTATTTTGTTATAATTGTAAAGTATTTACGAGAGAATTTGGTACCTTATGTACTTATATAATAGATGTAGTATCGTAACAACGTTATAGCAACTAGGAGGCACAGATACTCATATAATCGATACATGATAGGTTGATATAAAATATTAAATATAATGTATTATTATAGGTGAGCTTGGGAGGATTGACAAGGACACCGAAGTTAGTTAGGTCTACCTGCAAACATCAGTTGCAGGCAAGCGTACCTTGCCTTCATTATAGATTATTTTTTTTTGTTTGTTGTTCTTTTTTATTAGCAATGCATGACGTAGGACATTGATACTTAGTGTCCATTTATATACGGGTGCCGATGTCATGATAGTAACATCGGGTATTGACAATAGACATTACATACATACTGATGTGTCCACTGATACGATTGACTACAGGTCACTGACATATTCATGATGCGTGGTTTACATGACTATTCGTGGTATTGACCTCGTGTTAGCATTTTAGTTTTTTTTACCAGTATTGCTTTTATTTTTGAGATGACTGTACAGACTTGATATTGCTAGATTCTAGACGTGGGGATCATGGAGAACTTGACTACAATATCAGACAATTTGTCGTGTGGCCCATTATTTAGTAACCTTTATCTCTGTAGCAGAGTAAGGGATTATTACTGTCGAGAATTGATTGTCCTTGGTGCCACGACACAGGTACAGGGGATAATATCCTGCTGAGTTGCTAGTGAGCCTTAGTGGAAGGGGTCTGGGATTCTAGAAAAGTATCTCACTTGCATAGCACATAGACGGATACAGTAGATTGCCTTAGTTCATATTTTTATTTCTGTACCTTGGCATGTATATTTTGCACCTTGCTAGTCCCCCGAGGACCTGGCTATTTCCCAGGCTTAAACGAAGCTGAAGACTACCCGAAGGTTTACGGTTCGGGAGCTAAGACCGGAGGTGTACCGACACAGGAGTACAAGATAGTGCCAGAGGATTTCTCGTGATCATGTTACCTTCATATTCAGTTTTGCTATATTATTTCCTTTTCTTTTCATCAGACTTGTCATTGATTGGTACTTTGTTTCTTTTTTTCGTAGTTTCGGGATGTTTTACCCGCAAAGACTTTATTAATTTTATTACTGGATATTTGAGACATTTACTTTCTTGTTCTTAATTTTTTTGTGGACTCTGTGGATATGATTAGATGTATATACCTGTGGACTGTGTTGTATTTCTGGTTGTTATCATGATTTACAGCTTATGTATTTCGCTAATGGGCCTGTTGTGTAGCTTGGCCCATTGGTGAAGTGCTGCTGGCATGTATTCGTATACATGGTCCTTCGTATTTTGGGACTGGGCGAACAGCGGAATTGGATATCCTATGTACAGAATGCTTCCTCATCTGCTACAGACTTGGGCGAACAACAGGATACAGGGCTCGAGGGCTTCTTGGTAGGTTCATCCCATGCTTAATCATGTAGAAAATTTGGTGTGAGTGAAAGTTGCACAAATTTGAGAAATGTACGCATTCACCTCAGCTGGTTATTCAGAGAGTGATAACATGGCTACGCGAGCTCTTGCCTTTGTTTGTCCCAAAGAGCCCTATTCTGTCTCATGTCTAAGAGTTCCTCTCGTTCTTCAAATTGCCGACCATTAACGCTGTTTGGAATAGTCCTAAGTGGCTGCAATGGACACCAAAGTCGGGGGCTAATTGGATTTTAAACACGGACGAAGCAATGTTTGACACAGTTGTGGGTTGGGGATGTCTGCTCCGGTATAGTACGAGGGAGATCTCTCTTGCCTTTACAAAGAAGTATGGAATACACCTGTGTATATGGTCGAACTTCGAACAATCCATGATGGTTTGGTGATGTGTCTTGAGCAGGGTACGAATGACGTCGAAGTTCAAACAGACTCTTTACTTGTGGTGAATTAGATTAATGGCAATAAATAAGGGCCTTGGTAGGCTAGATATTTTCTCTAGAAGATCAGGGAGCTCTCTGCTCATATCGACTTAACATGGTGTACGTCTTCAGGGAAACGAA
Source organism: Iris pallida (assembly GCA_029216955.1). Lineage (NCBI taxonomy): Eukaryota > Viridiplantae > Streptophyta > Magnoliopsida > Asparagales > Iridaceae > Iris > Iris pallida. Next base: position 4,112,082 of record JANAVB010034420.1, read on the forward strand.
CCAGGCAATTGACTGGTTAGCGAACAGGTCTATCAAAGATCATGGCGAGTATTTGTGGTTGTACTCATTCCCGACCACTTTGTGTGATATATCTTTCGGGTAGCTTTGGGACTTGGTATCTCAGGCGCTAGGCGCTTTTGTTTTAGTAGTTTTTGTATTGGTTTGGTGGTGATAGCCTTATAAAAGCCACATGTATCTGAACTACGTAATTCTTGATCAGTATTTTGGTACGTAGGTAGCTGCTCTGTAGTCCATCATTAACTTAATAAAAAAAAGATGAGGTCGGGTCCCTAGCTTTCTTTCTTTTATGAATTCTAGAAGCCATGTTAAAATTAAGAAAGAAAAGTGAGATATATACCTCAAAAGAGATCAAAAAGGACAGAGAACGCCTTCTAAGAGCCTTAGATCCAAGAAAAATCAAGTTTGGAGGCTTGAGAATAGGTGTACTAGGATCTAGGGTTAGGGTTCGGTACTTTTGGGGTGGCTGTTGTGTGAGGAATAAGAAGATGAATAGAAGAAATGGGGGCTGCTTTTTGCGTTGGATATAAAACATGTCCCCATGGAGTTCGTTCTGAACTTGGTCAGAACTCGGTCCGAGTTCGGCCACTTGTATTTTAGGTCATATTTGAGTAACGAATGATAAAAAATAACACATACACTTGTAATTCTTTAATTTAATTAATATTTATTACCTTGGGTTAGCTGTAGGGGTCGAATTCCAACTAGCGGTAGTCTGAAAATACTTGGCACCGTGTCTCTTAGGCTTTTACAACTTGTTGACAGAAGGACCCTTTCGGTTTGTACGCAAAATAACTTCTATTAATAAATCGTTGCATCTTAAGTTTTTAAGTATTTTTATTAATCATAACACATCACAACTCCGAAAATTCAAGTATTTCTAACTCTCGACACAGATAGTTGAAACGATATTCGGCTAGTGGTTTTGTGAATATGTCTGCCAGTTGATGATCTGTGTCAATGAACTATAGACTGATATTCCTGTATTATTGATGATCACGCATGACATATTTCTATGTGCTTAGTGCATGAATTATATACTGGGTTCTTCGTCAAATTAATAGTGCTAGTGTTATCATAGTAAATGAAAATCTTAGTATAGTACAAATTATATTCTTCTAGTGTTTGCTTCATCCATAAAATCTGAGCACAATAACGTCCTGCGGCGATATACTCAGCCTTAGTTGTTGATAATGTTACAAAATTTTGTTTCTTGCTAAACCAAAAGATTAGAGCTTTTTCTAGGAAATGACACGTACCGTTTATACTTTTACGATCTATATTGCATCCAGCAAAATCAACATATGAGTAACCAATTAGGTCAAACGAAGTGGTTTTGGGATACCATAAGCCGAAAGTAGAAGTTCTCTTAAGGTATCGAAAGTTATGCTTAACGACACATAAGTGTGATTCTTTAGGATTAGCTTGATACGGTGAACAGATGCAAACACTAAACATGATATCAGGACAGCTAGCAGTTAAATAAAGTAAACTATCAATCATACCTCGATACTTACGCTGGTCGACTGATTTGCCACTTTCATCAATATCAAGTCGTATTGATGTAGCCATTGGAGTGCCGATAGGCTTTATATTATCGAAGTCATAATTCTTTAGTAAGTCCTTCTTGTATTTGGCTTGATTGATGAAGGTTCTCTGCAAGTGTTGTTTGATCTGGAGTCCTAGAAAGTAGTTAAGCTCTCCTATCATGCTCATCTCAAACTCATTCTGCATACATTTAGTAAAATCTTGACAAAGTTTTTCATTAGTAGAACTGAAAATTATGTCATCTACATAAATTTGCACAAGTAAAATACTGTCAACTAAAGTTTTGATCAACAATATTGTATAAACCCTTCCTTTTGAAAAATCATTTTCAATTAGGAAGGCCCTTAGGCGTTCATACCATATACGCGGTGCTTGTTTGAGTCCATAAAGAGCCATTCTAAGCTTGAAAACGTGATCAAGTTTTTGAAAATTCTCAAAACCAGGGGGTTGCTTCACAAAAACCTCTTCCTTTAAAAACCTATTCAATAATGCACTTTTAACATCGATTTGAAAGTTTAAAATTCTAAAAACATGCGAATGCACAAAAATGTGAATAGACTCTAGTCTAGTAACATGAGCATATGTCTTGTCATAATCAATTCCTTCTTCTTGATTATAACCTTATGCCACTAGACATACGTTGTTGCATAGAACATGTCCATCCTCACTTAGTTTATTTTGTAACACCCATTTGGTACCAATTATTGATTAACCAATAGATTTGGTAACAAGTTCTCAAACTTGGATTCTCTCAAATTGATTAAGTTTTTCTTGCATGGCGTCAATTTAAAACTCATCAGAAAAAGTATCTGCTACTGACTTAGGTTATACTTGAGAATAAAAGCTATGTTTGCTGCTATGTCCCTAGTAGAAGAGCGCGTACCTACTCCCTTGGATACATAACCTATTACAAGTGTCTCTGGATGGTCAGGCATAAATTTTATCTTCTTAGCTAGACTTTCCAGATAGCTCTCGTTGGTAGTAGTATCTTCAGGTTCCTTGGATTTGTTTCGTACATCCTCATCACCACTGTCACTATACCTATTACTATTGAGCTCATCAAAAGAAACCTTAATATCTTCTTCAACAATCATAGATCTTTTATTGAAAATTCTATATCCCTTATTTTTGGCAGCATACTTGAGGAATATCCCTTCGTCTGCCTTCGTGTCGAACTTACCCAAGTTATCATTGTTGTTCAGGACAAAACAGCGACAACCAAAAACATTAAAATAAAAAATTTTTAGAATCTTTCCAAACCACAATTCATAAGGGGTTTTCTTCGATATAGGTCGAATTAACACCCTATTCAAAATATGACAGACTGTACTTACAGCTTTAGCCCAAAAATATTTAAGGAGATTATGCTGATTAAGCATGACTCTAGCCATATTGCTTAGAGTACAATTCTTCTGCTCTATAACACCATTTTGTTGAGGAGTTCTAGGACAAAAAAACTCATGGTAATATCCATTATCATCACAAAACTTTTTGAAATCAGTATTTTCGAATTCGCCACCATGATTACTTCGGATTTAAGTAATCATGAGTCCTTTCTCGTTTTGTAGCTTTTTACAAAATATTTTAAATTCAAAAATGGAATCGCTTTTATTGGATAAAAAGTACACCAAAGTATAGCTAGAGAAATCATCAATTATAACAAAAGCATAGAGCTTACCGCCAAGATAGCGACTCTACTAGGTCCAAACAAATTCATATGAATCAACTGCAAATGTCTAGAAGTTCTTACAGTGTTAATGGATTAAAAGATGACCTAGTTGCCTTATTCTTTTAACAGTCAGAACATACCATATCTCGCTTGAAAGAAATTTCTAGGAGTCCTTTTACCACCTTTTTAGTGCATAGCCTTGAGATAGTGTATGCGTGTGCAGCGGAATAAATCACCAATTAAAAAACTTATATACTATGGCAAGTTAGAGCAAATGATATAACAATAAATGAATTACAGTAAAGTAAGAGTTAAAAAGATCAAACTCAGTGACACAATGATATATACTGGTATCCCTCGTGGAGGACTAGTCCAGTCTCGAGTACCCATGCTCGATGTTAATCCACTATGGCATAAGCTTTAATTGAGTGCTTGTAACTCTTACAATATCGTGCTTGGGGATAAGTGCACGACCGACTTCACAACACCGTGCTTGGCGATAAGTGCCAACCGAATCCAGAAGGCAAATTAAAAACTGGAATGTTTTCTGAATACAACCTCTGATACAACTCTTCACAACCAAACTCTAGATTAAACAAAAACTGTACTGGCTTGGCTAAGAGTGACATGGCTAGATTTGAAAGTATAGCTCGTAGAAAACACTTAGGAATAAATAAAAAAGAGAAGGAATAAGTAAATGAGTGATTTAAGAATGTAAAAGTTTTTCTCTATTTATAGTATTTTTATAGACCGAATTCGGGCAGAGTTCGGGCAGAGTTCAGATGTAGAAATCTTGCATTCGAACATTGGATATAGATATGGAAGGAAATAAAAAATATGTTCAAACTTCCCTGACCGAACGGGAGCAAACTCCGGATAAGTTCTATCTGAGTTCTGTCAGAACTGTTTTGGGCCAAATGGTTGAGTTTTGGGCTAATTTTGAATATGGACTGTGGATATGTATTTGTGGATATGTAGGTTATGATTTTTGTGGACTAATATTAGCTAAGCCAGTACCGATCCTGATCAACCTTACATATTTTTTCCAGACTCAATAAAAACAAAAATACAGAATAAATATGCAAAACTTGATCTTAATTCCATTGTATTTAGTTGTTGATGACGGAAAGACTTTTGTTGCTTGTAGCAGTAGTAGGTGCAGTCTTAAAACTTGTAAACCTATAGTCGTTTGTATATTTTGCCTATCAGCCAAAGTTAACGTTGACTATCAAAATCAGGTGATTATGACCAATGGGCCAACACGTACTACCGTCGATGCTGCGGCGTAGGCTGGACTTTGATACGTATTCGTATTTCGAAAAGCGGGAGGCGATCATGACAAGTTTTATGGGTGCCCCATACAAGTCTATTTTTGCAAAAGATTACAAACTCATAGTAGTGCCTATGTTAGTCGTACTACTGCGAGCCCGCGACTAGGAAGTGCTTATTCACAATTAGGATTGATTTGATTTTAGAAGAATGACTAGGACTAGGTATACTATAGGGAAACCATTATTAAATTTGACTGTTGGGTGGTTAAGGCTGCTACATAGGCCATGTGATTTAGGTAGGAATTTATTGAATTCTAAACCCTATTAGGTAACTTGAAGCATTTTCATAAAAGTAGATACTATTATATTTTAATATGATGGTATGACCAAATGTTGGTAGGCTATTTGCTTGGTAGATTACGACTTCCTAGGATTCAATTCCTAATCTTGATTATTTGTATAATTTTATTTTCTGTCTTCTCTAAATATCGCCATATCGTACGGTCCATATTACTTAATTATTTTCTATTATCCATAAGTAATTTTTTTCTAAGAGTCAATATTCTATATCTATCTATTGAGTTTTGACCCTAACTTGCTTCAATTATTAATATATTAATTTTGAGTCATTTTGTTGAAATTTAAGACCTATGTTTTTTTCTCGATCATTGAATTTAGAGAAATAAAAATTTCAAATTTTTACTTCTCTTGTGTTCAGTCATTTATCCTAATCGGACATTTGATTTTAAAATTAATACCTAATCGATCGTTCGATTTCCAAATTTTGATATTTTCACTTCAAAGACAAATACTTACACTTTTCTTATCATGATCGACTTGTTTGAGTTTTTGGAAGCTTCTTTAAAAATTCTTATGGAAAGAGTATGAAAGAATATTCGGTGACCTAAAATGGCAAGCCAGATGCGCTCTATCGCCATTTATTTGAATTATGGAGACTGCAGATTCACGACAGCCAGCAGCGCACTGGCACGGCATGATCCCTAAGTTGAAGTAATTTTAAGTAAGCGTAGGTTATTGAATATTATCATTACTACAAAAATAGTTAACAATGACGGCCAAAAATGGTAATTGATGAAATTTTTTGGCCGTCATCTACGTTATCGTCATCTTTACCATGAAAAAACAATGACAGCTCGAACACACGCTATCTTTATCAATGAAAGATGACTTGTATGAGTTATCTTTATTTATAAAAGATGACTTCTATATATCATCTTATTTTTACAGAAGACTTTTATCATGAGACAACAATGACATCTTACACATGTCATCATCTTATATTAAAAGATGACTTTTAGGTGTCAACATTATTTATAAAAGATGACTTTTATCATGGATAAACAATCACGGCTCAACACACGTCATTATTATTTATGAAAGATGACTTATATACGTCATCATTATTTACAAACAATGACTTATATGCATCATCTGTGTTTGCAAAGATGACTTTTGTTGAGGATACAACAATGAAGACTCAAAATACGTCATCGTTTATATATAACATGACTTTTATTCGTCATTGTTAATTACAAACGATAACTTACATGTATCATTATTATTTATAAAAGATAACTTTTATCATGGAAAAACAATGACAGCTCAACACACGTCATTATTCATAGCTTATTTATGTCATAGTCATTTACAAAGGATGACATATATGTGTCATCTATATTTACAAAAGATGACTTTTATCGAGGGTACAACAACACATGCCTTCTTATTTACATAGGATGACATCTATGTGTCATCTTTATTTATAATGGATGCTTTTTATGCATTATTAAATATTTGTTATTATTTATAGTACCTATTTTTGTATCTGGTACAATTTGTATTATTTAAAATAATACCCCATAGAAAAAACAAAGAATAAGAATGTAACTCCAACCAAAAACATTTCATTTCATAATTATTCAAAGTGAACATTGAACTAAAATATTATTATTTCATTCTCACATACTTCAAAATATTAAAAACTAATACTTCCAAATTCCTTAATGCATTATTATTTTACATATGGTCTTCAATAACAGTATCTATGATAAATTTGGCCAACGCTACTCTCATTTCATCAATTTCTTTGATAGAGTAATCCATCTTCCCAGTAACAAACACAAAATCAACTATTATGTAAATGATATCATGTATACCAATACAACCAATATTACATTAATAGAATCATCTTAACATGTAACAAACCATTGTCTATGAACAAGAATCAAAGTATCATTGTTTCCAACACTCCGCAGACTACAAAAGTAAAACAATAATCCAAAATTTGAGTATAAAAAAATCATCTTCAGGTATGTTGCTATCAAATAAAACAATCCAGCAGCCAAAGTTAAGCAAAAAAATTGGCAAAGAAAAAAATAGTGCAAGATGTAAATAAGACCACCATCAAGAAATTTGGACATGCCTGATTTCTTTGAGATCCATATGGAGCCTTGGTGGAGGCGTCCCCAACTATCATAGCAGAATCCAATGAATCAACAACTTTCTTTGCATTCTTTATGGTGCATTTTTTCTTATATCTGACTCCAACATTTAAGAGAGAGTTTTGAGAAGAATCATTAGTAAAAGAAATTATATCAGCTCAAAAGCATTAAATATATAATATCATAGAGAATCCTTTTGAAAAATATATATACTTTGTTAACTTTCATTTTAATATACTCTTGGAGACAGAGAGATTTGAGAAATATTATGTTATGTACTTGTTTCCAATCAACTGTACTTAAAAAAAAAGGAAAGAATCATCTTCAAAACAAAAGGAATTATATCACAATTATATTATGAAAGAAAGGTATATATATCTAAAAAAGGAAAAAAAAATCAGCAAAGCAAAATAGAATTATAGAAGGAAAAATATATATATCATAAAAAGGAAAAGGAAAATAGAATTATATGAGGAAAGAAAAAATATATATCACAAAAACGAAAAAAATAAACATGGAAACAATATATATCACAAAAATAGAAAGAAAAATCAACAAAAAAATTATATATATATATATATATATATATATATATATATATATTTTTTTTTTTTCTTTTTCTATATATGTATATGTATATATATATATATATATATATATATATATATATATATATATATATATATATATATATATATATCACAAAAACGGAAAGAAAAATCAACATGGAAACAATATATACCTCAAAAACGGAAAGAAATTATGGTTATCTCCATGTGATATATTAAGTGTCTTTGATTTTTGATAAGGAAGTAAAAGCAAAAGAATACAAAATAAAAATATTTTCATTTTCATTTTCATTTTTATTGTTTTTTTCTATACATATTTTCTAGTTAATAATTTGTCTTAACCACAAAACATGTAGAAAGTACTTTTCAGATGGTACTATCCGATGTACATAGGACATTTGTAAGAAAAATCAGCAAAGCAAAATAGAATTATATAAGAAAAATATATATATCATAAAAAAGGAAAGAAAATTCAGCAAAGCAAAAGGAAAATAGAGTTATATGAGGAAAGGAAAAATATATAACACAAAAATGTAATGAAAAATCAACATGGAAATAATATATATCACAAAAACGGAAAGAAAAATCAACGTGGAAACAATATATCACAAAAAAGGAAACAAATAATGGTTATCTCCATGTGATATATTAAGCGTCCTTGATTTTTTACAAGCAATTAAAAGCAAAAGAATACAAAATAAAAAAGTCTTAACCATAATAAAAATGTTTTATTATTTTCTTGCTATACATATTTTCTAATTAATAATTTGTCTTAACAACAAAACATGTAGAAAGTACTTTTCTAAAGATACTATATGATGTACATATAACTTTGTGCATGACCTTCGTTATATGTTAGATGGACTATGGCCAACTAAAAATACATAAAATTTTAGTTAAACTAGACTAAATTATATTTAAATATATCAATTATTTAATTTTGGCTCTTTAATATATAGTAATATTTTATTAATAAAATTATAACTTTAATATTTTTTTCCTGAAGTTTTATATTTTTTTGTCAGATAAATATAAGTGAAAAAGATCAAAATATCCTAACCAAAACTGTAATAACTAATTATATTCAGGTTTTAAAATTTTAAAAAACCAGTCCTAACTTTATTCCTATTATTTTGTACTCTCCCACCAACCACTAGCATATACTTTCTTCGTCCAATCTGGATTCAATCCAATAGTATCAATGTTTAATCAATATTTTCTAACACCCAAAATGTCTCTATCGTTGTTTAAACTAAAAATGACTTTCAATATTACTGTGTCATAGTAAGTCCGAGTCTTTTCTTTTATACACAAAAGATGACATCCATAAATTTTTTTACGACCCTTACCCATTTAGTCGTCATCGTAGTACACTTTACATGACATTAATTGCTTTACTGTCTTTGATTATGTTACTAATGACAATCATTTAATGGGCTGACATTTAAAGTATCATTAATGACATTTTTTATGAGTGCCATCTATAAAAAGTGTCATTGTTAATGATTTTTGTAGTAGTGTATTAAAACTATATCCTAATTACCTATTTTGATCTTGATTTGTTATGTCAATAATGGATTGAGTTGATAGAGAATTTGATACCATATCATTCTTTGAGTCATGATACCAAGGGTTTACTACAGCCAGATGTACACTAGCGGGGCATGGATTCTCGGTTAAGTAACTTCAGATATATGTACTGTTGTCGGAGACTATACAAACTATGTCTTTTATTTGTCATATGACTATTACACCCTAATTTTAGTTTGATTTTGTACCCTATTTTGTTATTTGTCTTCTCGATAAGCCTTGTAGTCTCTTTCTTACCCATCCTATTAGTTCACTTATAGTAATCATTAGTATATTTTGATTCCATTTCACTAGAATCATAGTCGTACCTAGATCTTGATTTTATAATCGTGCCTAAATAATTTTGCTTAACTAGTTGGTCGTGCCAAAATGATTTCAATTTTGATTGTTCTTAAATAACTTTGATCGTGACTAAACTATTTTGACTATAATCATAGTCGTGCCTATATTTCAACTCTATTATTAATAATGTTTAGATTTTTATTCCAACTTTGAACATGATTATTTTGATCAAAACTTTTAATCATGCTTGGATAACTTGCATGATTAGCCTTAATCGTAACTACATCCAACTTAAATCTAAGCGATTTTAATCTTGTTAGACTTTGTCTAAATTTTGATCATTGATCATGGTTACATAATTTCAATTAGGGGTTAGTTGTACCTAATGACATTTCTTATTTAGCTAATCCTATTTTTGTTCTATCCTTAAGCATGCTTAGATTTTGATCTTGACTCGATCCCTTGACTATATAATTTCATCATATTTTGATCGTGCCTAAATAATTTTGGTTAAAAAGTCAAAATCGTGCCGATTGATTTCGATTTGATCATTGTCAACGATTTTTATCGCGATTAGACTATTTTGATTATATTTCGATCGTGCCAATTTGTACTTTTCTTTTGATACTATCTGCAATTATGCCTGACTAATTTTAATAATTAATTATATCATTTTTATTATATCCCTAGTCCTGCCTAGTCAAATGATTTAAAATTTTGAGGACAAAATTTTTCTAAGGTGGGTAGATTTGTAAGCCCACTCCAGAAATTTTTTATTTTTTATTTATTTATTTTTATATATTTTATTTAGTTTTAAATTTTTTCTAGTTAGAAAATACATTTGTATTTGAAATCGTATAAGAGATATTTTGATCACGAAGGGATTTGTCAAAACTATTTTTTAATATGATTTGTTTTTATAAAAGATATACATTTAAATTAATTAATTTCTTATTATCAATTTTCTTTAAATTTTAAATTGTAAAATCTAATTTAAATATTTTTAAATATAATTTTTAATTATTGTTGTCATTAATTGATTGATTTAGATTCAATCAATTTAATTGATTGATTTAAATCTATAGGAAGATTTATCCATATATTTAGTCCTTCCCAATTTAGGTTTCCCCATCTTCTATATAAAGTGGAGTCCTTCCTTTATTTTTCTCCATAAATCCCATAAACAATCATCAGCCATCATCATTATGTGCACCGTGCCCGTGTCCCTGTATTTCCTTCCACAAATTTTTATTTACAATTATAATTTGTTTTGCCGTGTCTGACAATCCCGGACACAAATAAAAAATTCTCTACCGTGTCGGACACTCCGACCCTAATCCTGAATTCCTAATTCTTAACCTAACCCTAACCCTAATTTTGGTCGGACCATCATGACCAATACCTGCTCCTCCCCTGTCTCGGCGTACCAGCCAACATTCATGTTTAGAACCCACGGCATGTCGCCGCCACACTCCTCACCGGCAGCGAACTCCATCTACGAACCCACAACTTCGACACCGTCATGACCAAAATTGCCGCCTGCCATAGATCCACCACCGTCGTACCACCGCCCACGTCGCCACCCGTTTTCTCGCTCCTGGTCGCGCCCTTATACACTGATCCAATGCCCAGCAGCCTGAACCCACCTCGGCCTCTCCTACCGCTATGTCTAGCTACCGTATCTCCTGTTACCGCTGACCCTCGGTCAGGGCCGAGCAGCACCTCCGACCAAAATTAGCACCACCGTCATAACCCTAAAATTGACGAAACACACTTACCTCCTCTCTGTGCTAGCGTCCGCCCCAATGCTCTACGTGCACCTTCTCGTTACAAATCCGTCATCGTACTGGTTCCCCTTGCCATCAATCGTCCCTGCGAAGCTGCCTCCTCTGGAATACATCGCCCTGTCTCCGCGGCTAAGCTCCACCTAATCAGCCATCTCTGCCTTCCATATCTACTGCGAAACTTCGATCCACCGTCGCTGACGTGCCACCTCCGACGTTACCTATAGACCCTACCCGCAGCGGCGCCCCTCGCTGGCGTGCAGCGTCCGACCACCTCCGCCGCGCTGAGACTCCGGTAACCTCTCCCCATCCCGATTTCTCTCTTTGTCTCAAGATTTTTCCCTCCTCTCTCTTTCTTATCTCCCAAAACTCACTCTCTTTCTTCACTTCCTATTCCTCTGAATTAGGGAGAAGAAGGTTTTTTCTCTTTAGGAGGGTTGGAGTGAGAAAGGAGTCTGTGGGCCATGGGCCTTGGGCTTTATGTTTATTTTAGTTTTTTTTGCAATATATGTTTGGCTGATATATATATATATATATATATATATATATATATATATATATATATATAATAAAATATATATATATATATATATATATATATATATATATAATAAAACTAAACTTATCTATGTATATGTATATATATATTTATTTTAGTTTTATATAAATAGTTTTTATTTATTTAATTGTAGATATATAAATAGTTTGGAGTTTATCTAAATAAGATTGGGTTTGGGCTTGAGGGATGAATCAAGTACTAACAAAATATTTATTTTGGGCCTATATATAAATATAATAAATTTTTTATATAATTCTAAATACTAGATATAGGCTTATTTAATATGTTTATGGGCTTTAAAAATAAATAATTTTTGGGGCTTTTATAACTATATATATACTATGCATTAGAACTTTACACAAAGAGGTATATGTATAGGTATTTTTATATTAGTTTATTTTCTTAATATAGGTCCTTGTATAAATATAAAGGATTTTCCTCGGTTTAGAAGGTATTTATCTAAAGGTATTTTTGACTAATAAAAATATATAGTTTTGAATACTTTAAATAATTTGTGAATAATTTATAAGCATTTTTCTATACAAATATACTTTCTTATTAAGGGTTTAGCCTTCAAATGATTTTTGTACAATTTCTAATAGTTATCTAAAAGTATTGTGATATCGTTTTCAATTATCATATATATAACTTCTAATTAGTTGTAAATATTTTAAACAAATATATTTTTCTTAACTAGATTTTATTTTTCTAGAGTGGATTGATCTTGACCGTGACTAGTCATACGCTCCAATTTCTTATGATTATGACTTCTTCATATCGACCCTAGGCTAATTAGATTGTCCCTGACCTAATGGCACGGTTTGATCCATCGTTAGAGGCCGTCTTACATAGTTATGATATCTATGACTATTCTGTGCCAACATGTTCAAGTCAAACAACAACTACAACTAAACAAGGAAAGTATACTATTGATTTATTTTCTTATTACATTATAATGCTATTCTTTATTATTTTATTGATTACCCAGTTGAGACACGATAGGCTTGTTGTATCATTGCTCGTTTATTGATTATTTAGTGAGTCGGGAGAAAAAATTCTAAGTAGACGTGTGAACAAAACCCAATAATGTTTACTGAATGATAGCTAAGTCATACACCTCAAGTATGAGTTAGTCGTACCAAAATTATGCGATAGCTATCGTATGATGTGCCGTATTAGCCCAGTCGTTCACATATCAAAAGGTATTCCAAAGCACTATTTGATTAGTTCTACTTGTTCATGTTCATTTTCCAGTTGTCTTGTTCGTACATGTTCCTGCTAGTAGTCTCTTGTACATGTTATCATTTCCATTTCATATACAAGTTTCTTCACTATTACATTGCATCTCTATTTTATAGCTTTATTTTGTATTAAGTTACATAAATGCAATAGGGTTTTACTTTGCTTCTTTTGCATTTATATAGGTGATTTGGCATGCTTCCTACTTTTGCGTTATGAATGTGACTTGACGTGCTTCCTACTTTTGCGCTATAGACTATATGGGGGAGATAGAGACCTTGGAGGCCGATTTTAGATTCTAGATAGATTAGATAATTCTTTTATTTTTAGCGAGTTTGTTTCCGAATATCATTTTGATAAATTATTGGATTTGTATTTGAATAATTATTGTGAATGAGCAATTAGATATGATTTTGTTTATTTGAATTTTGACCTTGAGATATAGACAATTTACTATACCGTCGATGCTGCAGCGTAGGCTGGACTTGGATACGTACTCCAAAAAGCGGGAGCGGTTCGTGACACATTACGTCCCGTATAGGTGAAGACTTCAATGCGGCCGCGTGCCTCGAAATGCTAAGGAACTCTATGCCTTAGCGCGTCCAAATGAGCTCCGCCCCGAGCGTACTGATACCTGAACCTGCACATCAAAACTGCTGGGGTATTAATACACAACCGTACTAGTAAGTGAGCCTTGTCTACCCATAAAAACTAAGATGTTATTTTAGTGAGTGCAACTTGTTCTTTTATGGTCTTTCTAATCTTGCCTTAGGATCAGTTTTATTTCCGAGCAATAATACTACTCGTATTGCAGCATCGTGATCGTCCTCCAAATTCATTGAGACCGTGCGACAAAACTCAGTTGTGCAAACGTCGTGGCCGTGCCATAAGGTCCATTTGTGTGACAACATTGAGGCTGTGCCTCGTAACACAATGTAACCAATTTATACTTGTCTTTCAGTCTTTCCTATTTTAATATATAATCGACTCAAACCATACTAGTAAACTTGTGACATTGACTCAATAATCGATACCACATCGCTTGTCGAAGTACGTGTCTCTGCTATAGCCAAATCATAGGCTCCATAATTATGGTGCAAACTATGCACACATTTCTTTGACTCATTGGTGTCGTGCTTACACTTTCTATGGCTCAAACGATACCGTGCACGCAGATTGTCACTTAGCACATCGACTCATCTATATGAAAGGTCAATGGCAATTCAAGCCATCTTGGACATTGATGGGTTAGGCGGTGATCATTTAGTAGCAAGGTAGCTAGCCCCACTGAACGTCCCGAAACATCATGCATTTCAGAGTCATCCTTTAGTCAAACTACCTGAACTGCTCCATACCCGTGCCAGTACGTCGGATATGGCAAACTTGTTCCCCTAGGTACGCTCGATCCCGGTGCTCTGACAATCATTCGAGGAACAAAAATCTTGTGCATAAGTTGTCCATGTACATGCAAGATTCTACTCAATCTGACGCACTTATAAGACCATTTATCATATCATATTTTACTTTTTCTCATCTCTATGCAGCTCCCAAAACCAAAGACTGCCTCAGCGACTGCCTCGGTGACTGCCGGTCCCAAAAACTTTCTATGTTATCATAATATTCTTATTCAAACCTAGGAATGGCTATTTGGTAGCCTTCCTACTTAACTTGACCCAACCGTAATGTGCCTGCTATGACCTTAAATCGATAGCCCACGGAGTAATTTTACTTAACTCAATACTTGAGGTCAAAAGACCGAGTACCAACTTTGAAAACTCATTGTGGATAGACATCTATGCAACAAATAACATTTTTCCATGTTCTACACAATCGGACTCAGAAAGGGATTATTTCCTTTAACTATGTTTGTCACTTTTATTACCAAACCTACTCGGCGCAATTGAAAACTTATATTTATTAGTGTGAAGGCCAAGCTGAGGCAAGTTCAATGAAGCCACCCACCTTAGAGAGGAGTTACCTCGGCCGAGTAGGACTTCGAGCAAGCTGTTACATAGCCGAGTCCAAATGCCGTTGTATTTTGATTTCTCTGGTTGACTGAGTGGGATGGGGCATTAAATAATACACCACTCAGAATAAGTTTTATGCTTGAAACTTACTGAGTACACACTCATCAACTCATCACTTATAATCAACTCTAATCTAACCTAGTATACTTTTTAAAATTTCTCGAATATACTTCCTACACGTTTCATCATCAGAATCGCACTATGCGCCTTAGACAATCCACAAAACCAAAGAGCCAGCCCATTTCAAAGAGACAAAAATCCATGATTCCTAGACATTGACCAACTGGTCATAAGGCAACCGAACTCGGACCAAGTTTTGCCCTAACTCAGACCGAACTCGATTACCTTGAACCATTTGGATTAGGTCTTCTAGTAGAATCGGCTCAAGCGTTCAATTTTCTGAACGTTATGGAATCAAACTCTGCCCGAGTTCGGCCGAGAACCAATATAAAAGAAGAGAAAACCCTATTCATTTCAACTCACTTTTCTTTTTTCTTCTATCTATTCAAGAGTTCTACCTGAGCTTTAACCTTTCTTTCTACCAAGTTTATCACCCACAGCCAACTACATGCCAGTGTGGTCTAAATTTTAGAAGTCTGATAGATCTATAAAAGCTTGGATTTTAAAGTGTTGTCTCTACACTTGTTGTTCTGAAGTTGCAAGTCCTTCATATAAAAGCTCATGGCTGAAGTCGTCATGCCCTTCAGATAAAAGCACGAGGTTGTAAGAAGTCAGTGTGCCCTTCGAAATAAAGCACATGGTATAACTGCTATTTCAAATAGTGGATGAAACATCGAGCTAGAGTTCTTAATACTGGACTAGTCCTCTCAGAGGAAAACAAATATAAACCTTAGTGTTTACGTTTGCTCTTCTGAACTTATTTACATTAGGCATTTATATTTACTGATTATTTTATATCAGTTTGATTTCTGCCATAATTAACTTTTAAGTGGTGACTTTATTCTGCTGAACACACAAGCACTCTATTCGTCCCTTTCTAGATGTGCTCAACAATCCAATATCTACATGCGACATATCACACGAGATCAGAAAACTTCTTGAGGTAACTCATGAAGGAGCTTCACAAGTGATGGAATACAAGATCATGAGACTAACACAATAGTATAAGGCCTTCAAGATGAAGTCAAATGAGTCAATCACACAAATGTTCACATGTTTCCTTGATATAACTAGTTATTTATCTTCTCTTGATAAAGATTATAGTAACCATATAAAGATCAGGAAGGTGCTGAGGGGATTGACCAAGAATTAGAACCCGAAGGCAACAACAATCATTGAAGGAAATGATCTCTCCACAATGTCACTAGAGATATTGATGGGTAAACTCATGACTCATGAGCTTGAGCTACAAGACTTTGAAGAGGCTACCTCATAAGAAAAATCTATCGTCTTCCAAGTGTAAGCTAAAAGATTCTCTAGTGAAGATATTGATGATGAAGAATCGGATAGGAATAAACAAGCCCTACTGGTCAAAACTTCATAATATTCTTGAGATTTGAGAAATCAAATCGAAAGAAGAAAGATGTCCAAGAAAGCAATGAAGACGAAACTATATGCTATGGGTGCAAAAATATCGGGCATATAAAAAGGGACTACCATCACGACCCACACCCGATCTAGGGGCACGAGCGCGTGACAGTGCCCAGCCTACGCCACAACATCTGTAGTAGAACCCTGTCTAGGTCTACTATACTAGCTAACAATATAAATTTCATACCCTGTAACTGCCTGTTTTCAAAAATGAGGGTAATTTAGTCATTTTTATATTCTAATACTTTTGTGAATATTTATTTATTAATATTATATTTTGGGGATTAGTTTAGTCGGGTTTGAGTTTCGTCTAGTTTTGACTTGTGTTAGTGGCCTGGGTAGTTTAGACTCTAGTCGGGACCCATGGATTAGCTAGGCATGGCCCACAAACTCATCTCATTTGGCTGTGCATTTAGACTAATCCCACATGACAAGTTTAGTCATTTAGAGTTTAGAACTTTGACCCCAATTTCTTGCATGACTTAAATTAACCCAAGGGAAATTATTAGGGGCAAACAAGACTTTTTCTATTAGCCCAAAACCGACCCATATGGCCGGCCAAGAGAGGGGAGGGATTCATCTCCATCATTTTCCAAGTAGCCTCCATTTCTTCTATTTTACTGTTCTTCCCCAAACTTGGGACTTTCCCTTTTGATTTCATCTTCCAAATCCATTCATTTTTCCTCCATTCATCTCAATCCATCAAGGAAAGGTGCCTACTAGGAGTGGGGAACAAGGAGCAAGGAGAGGAGTCCATTTACAAGGGATTCTCACATCGGATCATTGGGATTCAACTCCCAATAGGTATCTTTCTCTCTAAGCCGTCTCTATTTCATCTTTCCTTTGCATATTTGTTAGTTTTGAATCCATAGGAACCACCCCCATGCATGAACCACCCTTAGGATTGATTTAGAGGCTCATTTGAGTCCTCATTTGGAAGTTAGGATAGGTTTTCTGTCACCCATCGTAGAATTCCGAGGGTGGCCCACAAAGTGTTTGTGTTTATGCTCCATAGGCTATTTGGACTTCTAATTTCAGATTTGAGTATGTTAGATAATAGATTAGCCATGGTTAGGATGTCCCATTTAGTTTTCATATAGATACCTATGTATGTATCTTTGTATTTTAGCCTACAAGTCATATTATATATGTAGAGATATCAATTTGGTATATATTTACATATGTGGACTGATTTGGGTGATATATATATATATATATATATATATATATATATATATATATATATATATAGTTTTGTGGTTGTGGTTTGTTATGTTAGATGTTTATATATATGTGTTGTGTGTGTGTTTGTGGAGAGGAAAGAAGTGCATGTGTGTGAGTGTGCTTGAGGGGGGTTGGTGAGTTGTGGAGTGTTAGTTTGTGTTGTGTGCTTGTGAAAAGAGGATAGTGTGTGTTAGTAGAGGAGGGTATGGGATGAGAGTGAGTGAGATATGTATGTGTTGTATTAGATTTGATATGTGTCTTGAGATGTAGTGTGTTTGAGTGCTTGTGTGTTTGTATGTGGAGAGAAGGGTTAAGTGAGATGTTTGTGCATTTGTGTAATTAGTAGGGGGGAAGAGAGGAGCTACAGCAGCCAGCAGCAGCAGCTGCAAGTAGGGTAGCAATAGTAACCAGCAGCAGCACTAAGCTGCATTCTGACCAGCAGCAGCAGCAACCCATGGGGGCACTTGGCTGCAACAGCAGTAGCTGCCAAGGGCAGCATTAGGCTGCCCTTCCCCCTACTTGTGAGTGAGTGTGTGTGTGGTTAGATAATTAGTATCTTGTATGAGTGTGTGTGTAGTTAGATTTTAGTATCTTATATGAGTGTGTGAGTGTGGTCTTGTTTAGGTTGGTTAGATAGATGGTTAGAAGTTAGAGATTAGTTAGGATACTAGATATCTTAGAATGTAGTATATGTTAGAGTTTAGTTAGCTTATATATATATATATATATATATATATATATATATATATATATATATATATATATATATATATATTTTATGTCATAGTTAGATATTAGTATCTATATTGATAGTTAGATAAGTTAGTATATATAGATATAGTTAGTACCTTAGTTTAGTATCCTAAGTTATTCTAAGATAGTGTCTTAGGTATGTTAGTGAGTTAGAGGTAAGGTATTGGTTAGGATATCTCGGATATCTTGGTATCTTAGGATATGTTAGTATCCTAGGTATCTAGAATTAGTGTCTTAGGATATAGATAGTGGTATCGTGAGATACCTATAGTGGTATCTTAGGATATCTTGAGCTTTACCTTATCTTAAGGTAATAGTTTTACCTACTAAGGGAGGGGGTTTACCTAGATACTAAGGTATAGATGTAAGGTATTGGTTATATAATGGCTTGGGGTAGATAGATAGATACTAGATAACTAAAGTTTTGGGTATTGGATGTTAAGGTATTGTACCTAGACTAAGGTATTGTACTTCCAACCAAGGTATTGGTATTGGAAAATCTATAGGGGAAAGGTATATGCTATCTTGGTAGGTAATGACTAGGAATAGGATATTTGACTTAGATTTGATCTTGTTTGACCATGGTTGACTTTTTTGACTGAAAGTCAAAGTAGAGTCAATATCTAACCTAGATTGGACTAGAATTGACCAGAGTTGACCAAAAGTCTATTATAGGTGAACAATTGACCCAGTTTGACCTAGATTGGACTAGGAGCTGACAAGTGTTGACCAGTTGACCAAAAGTCAGCTGTAGGTCAACTATTGTCCAGTTTGACCTAGATTGGACTAGGAGTTGACCGAAGTTGACCAAAAGTCAATTGTAGGTAGACCATTGACCCAGTTTAACACAGATTGGATTAGGAGTTGACCAGTTGACCAAAAGTCAACTGTAGGTCAACCCTAGACCTAGTATGACCTTGTTTGACCTTGTTTGACTTTGTTTGACCTAGTTTGACTTAGCTTGACTTAGTATCACTTAGTTTGATATAGTTTGACCTAGATTGCATAGCATGTACTAGAAAATCATGCCTAACACTGTTAAACCCTATTTAACTTATGTATATCTCATCTTTATGTCTATGACTTCACTCTGAGCCTCAATTCACTGTTAATATTTTCCACCGTATCTCAGGCGGGTATATTCTCTGATAATATTATTGTTTTATGATATCCTGTATGTTTCTTGTATTTAGTGTAGATATCCTTGTTCTCTTGACACATTATTCACACGGATTGGTATTTGTCTGGATCCCGTCATAAGATGTTATTTCTTGTTTTTCTTGGTATATCTTGTGCAAACCTTGTCCTTGTTCCTTGTGCATTGTATAGACACGATTCCTATGAAGGCTCACGACCTTCTCAGAGAATCTGTATCATAACGTATCATGGTTGGATCTACTATACTAGTTGGGGGCGGGGGTATTAGCGTAGATATGTGATCAATACCCTCCTTGTATCATGTCTTGAACCTTGAACAGTATTAATCATACACCATACGTATAATTAACCATGCCAACTCTTGTATCATGTTCCTAAGCCGATCACATATTGAAACTAGTGCTAACTCATATAGACAGTAGTTTCTTAATTTTCGTCTATGATATACACTGTTTTCTTGCTCTTACATTCATTTACAGTCTTGATATGCCTTATAATGATTTATGCACTACTAAAATCTACTACATTAGCGACATAATTTAGCGACGTTCACGTTAAACGACGCTAATCGTCGCTATTAGCGATAAAAATTGCAACATACCAGCGACATATATCTGTTAAATGAGCTTTTCGTCGCTAAACGTTGCCATTATGTTGCTAATAGCAACGAATTTAGCGACGTTCCTCACAACGTCACTAAATTTTAATTAAAATCCCCCCTGATTCATTTCCCCCTATTTCCCATTTTTACTCTCTCACTCTCTCTCCTAACTTTCCCTTCCGATGCGACAAACTCTCCTCCCTCTCCGGTATGTAGCTTCCCCTTCTCTCTCTCTATTTTGGTTGTGGGTGGTTGGGGGGTGCGGTTGCTCGGGGGAAGGGGCAGGGGGTACGGCTGGTTGGGGGGTGAGGGGCTGGGGGGACGGGCAGGAGGGGATACGGGTGGTCTGGTGGTGAGTGGGGGGTGGATGGTGGGAGGGGCATGGGGGTTTAGGGCGGCGGGAGGTGAGGAGGGGGGCTGAGGGTGGTTGGGCGGTGAGGGGCTGGGGGGGATGCGGGTGGTCGGGTGGTGAGTGGGGGTGGCTAGGGGGGGCTGGGGGGGAGGGTTAGGGTTCGGTTTAGGAACGGGTCCTTAATTTCTAAAATAAATTTAGAATTCCAGTTTTCATTTTATTATATTTGTCGAAAATAAAAGAAGCGTGGTCCTTTACTTGTAATGTGCTTAGAGCCCATCATAGTCCCAATGTAGCCTCTTGATGCAAAGGTCCTTTACTTGCGTGATTGGATTTATGTCTGTCGAGTCGGATTAGGATCCTAGTCGGATTCGTATTTGGGTCAAGTAGAATTTTGAATCGGGTTTGATGCAGATCTTAGTAGAATTCATGTTTGGTCAGCTCTGTTTGGGATATATTGGAAGGTATGAATATCATATTTTAGTTGTGATAGTGTATTCATATGATTCATGAGTGAGAAATATGCTTTATGTCATCTGTATGGCCATGCTTTGTTATTAAAAATGATTTGTTTGCATATAATAGTATTGAAAGAAACCAAAAATTTCTATGGTATATTTTAAACAAATTTGCTTGATATAATTCTATAAATGTCAGCATGATTGTGATTGAGACATTGGGGTATATCAATTACAACATTATCAAGATAATTCAAACTATTATTAATACATGATTGTGATTGAGACATTGGGGTATATCAATTACAACTGAAAATAGAGCAGCAACATCTAGCCGTAATAGGTTGGTATCAATTACTCACATGGTTACTTAATGCTTGTAAAAGCTGACAACTGATAAGGAATTCCATTGTCTCAAAATAATTTTGTATTATTGCAGAAGCATAGTTAAAACCTTCCATGGAAGTCCACAAGAGACCACCAAAAGGGTAGTCTAGTGGTAATGCTAGTACGAGAGGGGAAGAGTGGGGGTGGGTTCGAATTCCAGCCCAGGCAAGACAAAAATGAGAACGGAGGGGGACTTGGTGGTAGTAGCTCATGATAGAGAAGGTCATTAATGAGTGGCCTTATCTCAAACAAAAATAGTAATTACACATATTATGTCATTTGAACTATTATACCTTCTTAACAATCACCCGAATAAAACTCGTATTATACGTGAATTTTTTCGTAAACAAATTTGCTTGATATAATTCTATAAATGTCAGCATGATTGTGATTGAGACATTGGGGTATATCAATTATAATATTATCAAGATAAATTGAACTATTATTAATACATGATTATGATTGAGACATTGGGGTATATCAATTACAACTAAAAATAGAGCAGCAACATATAGCCGTAATAGGTTGGTGTCATATTAGAGGAGAATGCAGTAGCAACTTACCTAAGGATTGGGTGTTTACCTATATACAAAACCTATATGTAGGTTGTCCCTAGTGTAGAAGTTAAAGTGTACGAATATTGTGCACATAATGGAGTTGGAATAACTCTTGTGTATCAGATAGAGGTTATGTGGTATAGGCATAGAAATACTTGGACAAGAGTATATGTGTATATACAAGATTAGGGGACTGCTGCTCGGGGTGGGGCCCCAAGGGGGCTCATAGTAATATGTATGTATGTATTATGTAGTATATTCGTTTCAGTTTTGAAGTTTATTCATATTTGCAGATATCTAGAAATGGCTATATCCATGTATCTATGAGACCATTCGTGGATGTACAACCTCATTCGAGATGACAGGTGCGGTGTGCGAGATGAATACATTGCCGGGGTAGAACAATTCTTCCAATTTGCGAAGGCATTTCCTCAATCCATGGACGACATGGACATTAAGTGTCCGTGTGCAAAATGTCAGAACATGAAGTTTCAACCAGAATTGGATGTGACGTATCACTTATACACAAAGGGTTTTCTTCCGAATTACTACTAGTGGACCGCACACGGAGAGCTTGTACCTTTAGTATTCCAAGCAGAGACTTATATGGAGCCTTATGTGGAGCCTGATATGAATGTCCACAACAGAACTGGTGTCGAAAATGAGTACGTGAACATGGTCTTCGACGCTGCGGGGCCTAGTTTCTATCCATACAATCATGATGCAGCTGAGGAGGCACCGAATGTCGATGCCGCAAAGTTTATGGAGTTGCTGGAGAATGTAAGGACTCCTTTGTACCCTGGTTGTGAGGACCATTCACCCTTAGAGGTGATCACTCGGCTCTTGAGCATAAAGTCTGACTTTAATATGCCGCAAGAATGCTACAATAATGTGCTTGAGTTGATTACAGATATCTTGCCAGAGGGTGCTAAGTTACCGAAAAACTTCTACCGCTCTAAGAGGATGGTGAGATCTCTCTGGATGGGATATGAGAAGATCGATTACTGTCAGAACGAATGCATGCTTTACTACAAAGATGACAAGGATGTAGTAGTGTGCGAATTCTGTAGTGCTGATCGCTACAAGCCAACTGCTACAGGCAAGTCTAGAAGACCGATGCACTACTTGCCCTTGACGCCGCGATTGTCGAGGTTGTTCATAGTGAAAGAGACTTCCAAAAATATGAGTTGGCACAAGCGACAATAGACCGAAGGAGTGTTGGATCACCCATCTGATAGAGAAGCGTGGAAGCACTTCGATCGAGCATATCCTAATTTTGCTTCTGATGCGCGTAATGTAAGGTTGGGGCTCTCCTCTGATGGTTTCACCCCATTTGGACTTTCAAGCTCCTAATATTCATGCTGGCCGATAATCCTTACTCCATACAACCTACCACCTTGGATGTGCATGAAGACACCTTACATGTTCTTAACTATTATCATCATTGGTCCGAACAACCCGAAGAGGAATATCGACGTGTACATACAGCTGTTGATAGATGAGTTGAAGCAGCTATGAGAAACAGGGGCGTACACGTATGATGCTTCAAAAAAATAGAATTTTCAGATATGGGCAGCACTAATGTGGACAATCAATGACTTTTCGGCTTATGGAATATTATCTGGATGGAGCACTCATGGTCGGCTTTTATGTCCGTAATGCATGGACCGCACTAAGGCTTTTTGTTTGAGACACAGAGAAAGCCATGCTTCTTTGATTGTCATCGACAGTTCTTGCCGAATGACCATCTGTAATATAGGAACAGAACTACTTTCCATGCCAGTGCTATAGAAAAGGACGATCCACCGCCAATGTGGTCCGGAGAGGACACATGGGAGCAAGTAAAAGAAATCCCAAGTGCTATTGAAGATCCTACAACGAGCAGCCGTTGCGAGGGATTTGGCGAAGATCATAACTGGACCAAAAGGAGTATATTCTGGGATCGGCCATATTGGAGTACAAATCTGATTAGACATAACCTTGACGTCGTGCATATCGAGAAGAATGTGTTTGATAACATAATTAATACTGTAATGGACGTCAAGGGAAAGATAAAAGACAATCAGAAGGTCAGGTTGGACTTAGCCAAAATATGCAGACATCCTACATTACACATGATAGACAACGAGAAGGGGAATAATTTGCGGCCTAAGGCAATCTACTCGCTGGACAAGGAGGACAATGTGAGACTCTATAGATGGATCCAGGACTTGAAATTTTCGGACGAATACGTATCCAATCTAAGAAGATATGTCGACATAAAGGAGTGTAAACTGACCGGAATGAAGAGCCACGATTGCCACGTATTCATGGAGATGTTAATTCCTGTTGTATTTTGGAAATTATTACCGTCGGTAGTCTGGGATCCATTAATAGAGCTTAGCATATTCTTCAGAGATCTTTGTTCTAGCAAGTTGCTCGTCGATCGTTTAGAGAAGCAAAAGATGGACATTGTGGTAACACTTTTCAAACTTGAGAGAGTTTTTCCTTCTGTATTCTTCGACTCAATGTAGTATTTGCAAATTCATCTTGTCCATGAGGCACTTGTTGCTGGACCTGTCGGTTATCGTTGCATGTACCCGTTCGAGCGACAGTTGAACTACATGAAGAGGAAGGTGAAAAATAAGACACGGGTGGATGGTTCTATTTGTGAAGCATATGTCCTTGAAAAGATTTTGAAGTTCTGTTCCATGTATTTCCAGCCTAATATTGTGCAACACCCCTAATTTTTTTGAATTATTTTTATTATTTTATTGATTTAAATAGGATTTTATGGAATTTATGAGTATTTTTTTAAATTAAATTATTATTAAATATAACCTTAGCCATGGTTAACTTTTGGAGCACAAGACATCTAGGAATTGTGGCACAAGTGATGTAGTAGTGAGCCTTGACTAATGTATTAGCCATGCTAGGGGAGGCCTAGCCATAGTGATGCTCAAACTAGGAAAACCAGGCCTAGCCATAGTGATGTTAGACAACATATAGGTCTTTAGAACCTAACTTTTAGTTTCGAATTTTATAAACCATGCACATAGAAATCAGTCAGCAAACTTCGACGAATAACCTATTAAAATAGTTTAGAAAATATAGAAATTTCTCCGATACCACGTGCGTCCCGCCAAACCGGGGGACTTGGTCGCGAATTGAAAGCATCGAAAGGTGTGTAACGGCTTCGTGGACGTGTGGGCTTTGACCGAATTCAAATTGGCCCCGTGTACGCGACGAATTTGATGCGTATCCGTCGAAAATCACCGTATCAGTCCTTTTCGAAATTCTATAATTACCTTGTGCACGTTCGTCAGATCGAGACAAAACTTGCGCCAACAGGACCGTATCATTTTTCTGGTCCTGTATGCCAAGTTTGGTCCAATTTTGAGACAGTTGATCGGATCGCCGTTTTGCGGACCCCACGATCCAATTCAACGGGCAATTTTGTGCACGGCTCATCGAAATCCAAAATTGGATATACCGTTGGGTTCGTATCATCAAAACAAATCCGTAGACATGTACTTTGACGACTTTAGAGACCATTGACTTTGGCACGCTTTTCGGTGCAAAGCGGGTGCAACGGCGGACACCGTTTTGACCCAAAATTACCGTTTTGCTCCTGTGTCAAAAATTGGATTTATGTGTAGCCTATCCTAGCTATTTTGCTTATTCTGGAAATGTTGGAAATGCCTATTTCAGCATCCGAGAACAGTTGTAGGAGTTCAGCTTTCGAGGACATTTGATCTGACAGGTTATTTAGACGTGGTTGAGTCTACACCAGGCAAGTACACCTTGCCAGGATTTACAGTACTTACATGCTTTTCCATATTGCTATTTTTCACTATCATATTTGATTCCATGTTTAGCTTGCTCCATATTTTGGTTATTCTAGTTTTACGTGCACGTAGTTTTTGCTCATTTTCTATATTGCTTTTCTGTCTTTATTATCTTGTTCATGTCTAGTGATAGTACTGCTATGCCTGTGCCATGTTCCCTGACCTGTTTTACCTGTACTTGACTTGGACATGACTAGATCGACTTGGCTTCCTAGTTCCTTAGGAGAGAATATTTTATTAGCCGTGGCTATCCTCTATTGTTAGTGCCTCCCCGGGCTACGATAGAGAACCTATTATAGGACTGTTAGTGCCTCCCCAGGCTACGGTTTTAGCTACGATTAATATTATATTCTCATGACATGTCACCATCTGTAGAGTTCTCTTTCGTGTTATTCTTTTCTCGATTTAGTTATTTCTATTTTTCTTGCATGAGATTTGCTGTACAGTAGGCATGTATATTATGTGTCTTGCTAGTCCTCTGAGGACCTAGTGATCTCTCCAGGCTTAGTTAGAGACGAGGACTACACGGAGGTTTATGGTTCTGGAGTGGAGACTGGTGACGCACCTTCACAGGAGGACGAGATAGTGGCTGAAGACTTCTCTTGAGACATGTCTCTTCATTCATAGACTTGCTATTTTATTTTCTTTCTTTTTCAGTGGACATGTAGTAGATTATTTATTTCTTATTACTGTGGTTTCGGAATGTCTTGCCCGTACAGTATTTATTATTTCTATTTCATGTCGGACAAATATTTCTCATTAGTATTATTATATTGGACTTGATATCTCGTGTCTTATTTTCTGTGTGGATGAGATTATCTATGTACCTGTGACTTGTACTATATTCTGGGTTGTTATCATGATTTACAGCTTAAACATTTCGCTAATGGGCTTACTTTGAGATTTGGCCCATTGGTGAAGTGTTGCTGGCATGTATCGTATCCTAGTCCTATACGTATTTTGGGACTGGGGCGCTACATGTTTTTTTGGTGGCCCATGCAGGTCGACGTTAATCACTTAGGTTACGTTACTGTACCGACGTGAGCCTGCGAATAGGATAGAAAAGACCCTTAGGATCTCATCCCCATCTTTATATTGTTACATATCCTTGAACTCTGTATTTCGACTTCGAAATTATTTCCTTGACATGCATCCTGCTTGATATCAATTTTCCTTTAGGCTTATAAGCTTCGTTTGAGTGCAGTGAAATGGACCCGCAAGCCAGTGACGAGAACCCCACCGTCACCCCGCAGGGCGCTATAGTGACTCATGTCGACATGACCCCGCCATCGGTTGGAGGATCTTCTACCCAACCAGACGATCCAGCAGCTTCGCACCCACCGAGGGTCAGGAGAGACGACATCCCATCCATGCCAGCACTGCCACCGATGCCATCGCGATGTTTTTCCAGCTTGGACAGACGATGGATCCCCAGCAGCTTTTCCAGACCATCTATATGATGATGCAAGCACAACAACAAGTTCAGATGGAGGCCCAGCAGAGACAAACGGAGCACATCGAGGATCGCATCGTGTCAGCACTAGAGAGAGCCACTCCACCAGTTCCCTAAACGACGACAGGAACCATCTCAAACTTGGAAGGAGTTCTCCAAACTCTTCCAAGAGATGTTTATCCCTGCCACTTTCAAAGTAGAGCTTCGAAGAAAATTCTTGCACCTCGAGCAAGGCAGCAGGACCGTAGAAGAATACAATGCCGAGTTTCTACGACTGAGCCGCTTCGCAACTACATTGATCCAGACTGAAGAAGAGAAGGCCGATAAATTCTACGAGGGACTGAGCTACAGACTACAGGAGCTTATTGGGGCTGTAGCACCTACCACTTACTCCGAAGTTCTTACTGCAGTACGACGTTTAGAGCGAGTCCATCGAAAGGGAACCAGCGAGAAGCGACCACATCCGACAACACCAACAACAAAAGCATCATCAAGAGGACATGAAAGACGCATCGTCGTACACCAGCAACCAAGAGTCGCCCCATATACAAATAGCGAACTTCCCATATGCCATTATTATCAGAAGAGAGGACATGTCAAAAAGGATTGTCGACGTAGGCTGAAGCTGTATTTACATTGTGGCTCCGATCAGCACCACATCCACACTTGCCCAGAGAAGCGCACTGATAGACTAGCACCACCAGCACCACTAGTACCAGCCCAAGGAGGAAATCCACGAGGACCACTTTCCAAACAGGCAACGCAGTTCGAACGGGCGAGACAACAGGCGGAAGCACCACGACAAGGACAGGCCTTTACCATGAGAGTTGAAGCCGGACCAGCAACCCAAGGAGCAAATGAAGGTAATAACTTGATTTTATGATAGTAATAATAAGCAGTATAGTAGTTTGTGCTTGCTTGTTAAATGTATGATTAGGACAACTATAGAGACCCCTTAGAACCATTATCATACTTTTTCTTCCCATATTGAGTTATTTTAATTTCGAGGACGAAATTCTTTTAAGGGGGTAGGATGTAACACCCATGATTTTTTAAAATTATTTTTATTATTTTATTGATTTAAATAGGATTTTATGGAATTTATGAGTATTTTTAAATTAAATTATTATTAAATATGACCTTAGCCATGGTTAACTTTTGGAGCACAAGACGTCTAGAAATTGTGGCACAAGAGATGTAGTAGTAAGCCTTGACTAATGTATTAGCCATGCTAGGGAAGGTCTAGCCATAGTGATGCTCGAACTAGGAAAACCAGGCCAAGTTGTGAAAACACTAATTTAAATCATTTAATTAGTTATTAGATAATATATTGATTTTTAGATGACCCGGTTGTACCCAGTCAGCTCGAATCGGACCCAAACCAATTCTAAGTCCATGTAGGCATGTAGTGGACCAAAGACGACCATGTAGGCCTATTTTATGTGTGCAAATATTTATTAAATTATTTTAGAATTTGATATTGTATTTTTAATTTAAATATTGTACTATATTGGTATTAATATTAGTAAATAGGTGTTTGACAATATTTGTACCATTTTCTGGACCCGAATAAGGAGTGCAGTATAAGTTCACTAAAAATAACCACTGGGTGATTTTTATTAATTTATTATTAAAGTGATTTTTGTGATTAAATAATCATCATTATTATTATTAGATATTATTAATTGATTTTATCGCCAATTGAGTTGTTATACATATGTATAGATATTTAAATAAATTAAATATATGGACAGATAATATTGGTAGTTTTGAGATTTTATTGGGTGTATTTAGATATATGCAAATCAATATATATATATGTATATTAGGATATATATCTCTATATATATTAGGAAAAAGAGATAAGAAAAAAAAAGAAAAGAAAATCCGTGAACAGTGCATTGCACTGTTGACTCTCTTCCTCTCCGACCCTGAGTCCAAATCGAGTGTTTTGTAAAAAATTTTTAATTGATTTGATCAAATCTCGGCCGAATCGATCCAAATCTTTTCTAATCTAATCCTAATCGAATTCTCTACAAGATTTCACTAAATCTTGGTTCAAATTCAGTTCAAATCAGGAATTAGATTCGATTAGGAATCGAATCTTAAAAACTCTAAATATAATGAATACTTATCGGGTTTCTTAGAAAACCTTCGAAAATGTCTACCTAAATGTTCGACACCTCGACCCAGAATGTAATGCCTGTGTTCGTATTTCGTATTCTTGGAATACGTGTACGTATTTTATCTTGTGTTGCCTTTCCTTGGCTTGGTTATTCTTGGTTCGGGTTGGCTTGGTTCGGTTTGGGATTGCTATTGGTTTATTATGAACCAAGGGTGAACCCCCTACCTACCACCACCTTTGATATTTATTGCCATTTCTTCTTTCTCTCTCTTCATTTATCATCTTCTTCTTCCTCATTTACTTCCCTACCTACCAGAGAGAGGAGAGAGAGGTCTAGGCAAGTGCAACTTGCTTCATGGAGGAACTCTGATTTTATTACTCCATTCTCTTCTTTACTACATTCGAAAGCACTTTAGAACATGGCATTTTCACCTTCCATGGCTAGATTCTTGTAGATCTATATTTGCTTTATTTTCAGATTTTTGGGTTTTGATCTACTTAATCTTGTTATTTCCTAGTTTTGATGGTTCCATTTTGTAAAGAATTTCGTTCTACCCCGTTTTGACCTATGGAAGTTCGGATTTGGGCTCCGGATGAGGGAGTTATAGAGCTTGGAAACTTGGCTCTCATGGCGTTCTTCTTCTCAGAATTGGAGAAGAAGAACAGTACTTGACTTGACCGCATGAACATTTCATGCGGCAAGTGTTCTCTGAGCCGTATGAACTTTTCCCCCTTGTCTTGGCCGCATATGCGCCCTTGTACTCTTCTGAGCCACATAAATGATCTTAGCCGCATGAGCCCCCCATTTGAGTCGCAGCCGTATAGGCGCGTGGCCCCACTTCCGCATAAGCTCCGCTCCCACCTGCGCCGTATGGACTCGATTGATTGAGCCGTATGGACTCGATTGACCTGAGCCGCATGGACTCGATTGACCTGAGCCACACGGACTCAATTAATCGGGCCGCATGGATCCAATTGATTCCAGCCTCATGGGTTTTGAACCCTGCGCTGTATGGATTCGATTGATCTCAGCCGCATGGGGCCATAAACATCCTCAGCCGCATATGCGCCCGTCATTCCCTAGCCGCATGAACTTGCTCCCTCCTAGCCGCATGAAGCCCACTCTTCCGCTGGCCGCATGAGGCCCAAGATCTTGGAGCCGCATGCACCCTCGTCCCCCTGGCCGCATGCGCCCTTGCACTTCCAGCCGCATGCACCGCATATGCTTTAGCCGCATGGCACTTCTATAGCCCTGAATAGTGATATTTTATTAGATATTTTACGTCCATTTTATATCCTTACGCCTTTTTTTTATGAACTTGAAAATCATAGATTTATTTAATATATTTAGTGATACCTGAGCATGACACGATAGTGACCCGTAGTGGTGCACTCTTGACAAGTAAACCTGATATAGCCTGATAGTGGCCCGTCGTGGCACTCCTGACTAGTACACTTGACATGATTACCTGACATAATATATCTTGATAAGCTGTTGCGACGGCTACCTGACATGACATGACCTGTATTATTAATCCTGGACACCGTGGGCGATTGTGCTTGTACAAATAATCCAGTCCTGTCTTGTATCATGTCTAGGAGGGGACTCCTGAGTACCACGGTCAGGAGTACCCATTGAAATGGACTAAGGCTAAATAACTAGATTAATACATTAGTCATAAAGAGATCTCCCAGCTACAGGCAATCCCGTTACCTGGGCACGCCTTGGGATCTGTAGCCTACCGTCGAGTAGGGCACATTTCCAGCACACTGTCATGTGTTGCACCCTTCAAGCTACCTAAGGGTACATTCGTTTCCTGGACGATGTACCCACCTGAATTCAACTCTAATTCTTTTAACCCGGGTAACCTGGATGGTCTGCAGGGCTTGTGGTTGTGGAGTAATCTCACTGCTTCTTGCTAGTAAATAGGTCTGTGATAACCCTAGTTAGTTAAATTATCAAGCCGTAGTTCTTGCATGGCCGTGAAATGATTGGATGGAGTCTAACCAGTCTAGTCTTGTCCTGATCCTGTTCCAGATTACTGCATGACCAGAATGCTTGTATTTATTTTACCGATAAATGGTGAGAATTCCAAGTTCTGTTCAGACGAAGGATTACAACCCGGTCCTTGTTTGGTTTACGGGTTGTAACCTGGTTATCTGAATGGTTCCATGGTTATCTCGTCGTATATCATCCTGATGTATTTTCTTTATTTTCCAGTTCTTACTTTTATTTATATCTTGTGCTAATTGCTGGTTTTTAGTTCCTAAGTGAAGCTTCCTTTGTGGCACTTGCTCTTTCTGGGGTCTGACCCAGCTGGTTTTGTGTGGCCAGATTTCGGAGCAGCTCCAGAGGATCAACCGACCTTCCAGCCAGATGGTGGCCACTAGATGGAACCCTGGCAATGAGTGGGTTATTTTTGGCTCTTCCACTCTATTGTAAAAATATTCTTTTGAGGCGTTTAGCCGACGAGCACCTGTTTAGCTCGATTGCACTTTACTTACTGTCTGCCTACGGGCTGTAACATGACTGATAAATCCTAGGGTTGATCATCTATGACTAAACTCTTGCTAGTCCTAACATTTTGTAACGACCAGCTTCATGATCAGCTGAATATGTAATATTTGGGACGCCTTATTATTGTATATTTAATGATCATACATCTTGTGACTTTACTTACTTGTTTGTGATTGAGACACTAGGCTTGTTCATGACCATAGGAGACTGTTGGCTTGTAGTAAACCCTCATGTATCTAGACAGCCGTGACCGTATAGCGAGGTGGGTTGCACTTCAATATACGTAGCTGGCTATGTCTGCCCCCGCTCTCCAGTATTCTGGTTCAGGGGCGTGACACAAACTCTGCCCCACCTTCCTGCGCGCGCGTTCGACCGCCTGCACCGCCGTACGCCGCCGGAGACAGCCGCCGTCGAGCAGAGCCGCACGCAAAAATAGGGGACGGCAGCAGAAACCAGTCGTAGGTACCCGTCTTTAAACCCTGATTTCTCCCTTGTTACTCAACCAAATCTCGATCTACTTGATATGTTTTGAAGCCCACATAACCAACTAGAACCCCTACAAACTAGTTTGGGTTGGATCGATCTGATTGCGACGAATAATTTCGTCGAAATCGGAGAAAATCACGAACCTCTGTGACCGACCCGAGGATTGAAATCCTATTTTTGAAGAATGATTTCTGCTAACTAACGAAGAATTTTGGAAATCTAATTAAGCATGATGTTAGACAACATATAGGTCTTTAGAACCTAACTTTTAGTTTTGAATTTTATAAACCATGCACATAGAAATCAGTCAGCAAACATCGACGAATAACCTATTAAAACAGTTTAGAAAATATAGAAATTTCTCCGATACCACGTGCGTCCCGCCAAACCGGCGACTTGATCATGAACCGAAAGCATCGAAAGGTGCGTAACGGCTTTGTGGACGTGTGGGATATGACGGAATTCAAATTGGTCGCGTGTTCGCGATAAATTTGATGTTTATCCATCGAAAATCACCGTATCGGCCCTTTTCAAAATTCTACAATTACTTTGTGCACATTCGTCAGATCGAGACAAAACTTTCGCCAACAGGACCGTATCATTTTTCTGGTCCTGTATGCCAAGTTTGGTCCAATTCCGAGACAGTTGATCGGATCGCCGTTTTGCGGACCCCACGATCCGATTCAACGGGCAATTTTGTGCACGGCTCATCGGAATCCAAAATTGGACATACGTTGGGTTCGTATCATCAAAACAAATTCTTAGACATGTAGTTTGACGACTTTAGAGACTATTGACTTTGGCACGCTTTTCGGTGCAAAGCGAGTCCAACGGCGGATACCGTTTTTGACCCAAAATTACCGTTTTGCCCCTGTGTCCAGAATTGGACTTATGGGTAGACTATCCTAGCTATTTTGCTTATTCTGGGAATGCTGGCAATGTCTGTTTCAGCATCCGAAGACAGTGGTAGGAGTTCAGCTTTCGCGGACATTTGACCTGACAGGTTATTTAGACGTGGTTGAGTCTACACCAGGCAAGTACACTTTGCCAAGCTTTACAATACTTACATGCTTTTCCATATTTCTATTTTTTATTGTCATATTTGATTCCATGTTTAGCTTGCTCCATGTCCTAGTTATTCTAGTTTTACGTGCACATAGTTTTTGCTCATTTTCTATATTGCTTTTTTGTCTTTATTATCTTGTTCATGTCTAGTGATATTACTGCTATGCTTGTGCCATGTTTCCTGACCTGTTTTACCTGTACTTGACTTGGACATGACTAGATCGACTTGGCTTCCTAGTTCCTTAGGAGAGAATGTTTTATTAGTCGTGGCTATCCTCTATTGTTAGTGCCTCCCCGGACTATGATAGAGAACCTATTATAGGACTGTTAGTGCCTCCCCGGGCTACGAATTTAGCTACGATTAATATTATGTTCTCTTGACATGTCACCATCTGTAGAGTTCTCTTTCGTGTTATTCTTTTCTCGATTTGGTTATTTCTATTTTTCTTGCATGAGATTTACTGTACAGTAGGCATGTATATTATGTGTTTGCTAATCCTCTGAGGACCTGGTGATCTCTCCAGGCTTAGTTAGAGACGAGGACTACCCGGAGGTTTATGGTTCTGGAGTGGAGACTGGTGACGCACCTTCACAGGAGGACAAGATAGTGGCTGAAGACACTTGAGACATGTCTCTTCATTCATAGACTTGCTATTTTATTATTTATTTTTTTTCAGTGGACATATATTGGATTATTTATTTCATATTACAGTGGTTTCGGAATGTCTTGTCCGTACAGTATTTATTATTTCTATTTCATGTTGGATATATATTTTTTATTATTAATATTTTATTAGACTTGATATCTCGTGTCTTATTTTCTGTGTAGATGAGATTAGCTGTGTACCTGTGAGTTGTACTATATTCTGTGTTGTTATCATGATTTACAACTTAAGCATTTCGCTAACGGGCTTACATTGAGATTTGGCCCATTGGTGAAGTGTTGCTGGCATGTATCGTATCCTAGTCCTATACGTATTTTGGGACTGGGGCGCTACATGTTTTTGTGGTGGCCCATGTAGGTCGACGTTAATCACTTCGGTTACGTTACTATACCGACGTGAGCCTGCGAATAGGATAGAAAAGATCCTTAGGATCTCATCCACATCTTTATATTGTTACACGTCCTTGAACTCTATATTTCGACTTCAAAATTATTTCCTTGACATGCATCCTGCTTGATATCAATTTTACTTTAAGCTTATAAGTTTCATTTGAGTGCAGTAAAATGGACCCGCAAGCCAGTGACGAGAACCCCGCCATCACCCCGCAGGGTGCTATAGTGACTCATGTCGACATGACCCCGCCACCGGTTGGAGGTTCTTCTACCCAACCAGACGATCCAGTAGCTTCGCACCCACCGAGGGTCAGGAGAGACGACATCCTATCCATGCCAGCACTGCCATCGATGCCACCGACGATGTTTCCCCAGCTTGGACAGACGATGGATCCCCAACAACTTTTCCAGACCATCTACGTAATGATGCAAGCACAACAACAAGTTCAGATCGAGGCCCAACAGAGACAGACGGAGCACATCGAGGATCGCATTGTGTTAGCACTAGAGAGAGCCACTCCATCAGTTCCCCAAACGACGACAGGAACTATCGCAAACATTCGCCATTTGAAGCCAGACAAGTTCTCGGACAAGGAGGAGCCCACCGAAGTTCATGAATGGCTCACCAACATTGAGCATCAATTGGAGGCAGTCGAGTTACCGAGAGATCGATGGATGATTGCCGTCAGGATGCAGCTGACCGGCAATGCGCACCACTGGTGGCTTACAGAGGAGAAATGACTTTGGCAGGATAAGGTCACTTGGGAGGAGTTCTCCAAACTCTTCCAAGAGATGTTTATCCCTGCCACTTTCAAAGCAGAGCTTCGAAGAAAATTCTTGTACCTCGAGCAAGGCAGCAGGACCGTGGAAGAATATAACGCAGAGTTTCTACGACTGAGCCGCTTCGCACCTACATTGATCCAGACTGAAGAAGAGAAGGCCAAGAAATTCTATGAGGGACTAAGCAACAGACTACAGGAGCTTATTGGGGCTGTAGCACCTACCACTTACTCCGAAGTTCTTACTGCAGCACGACGTTTAGAGCGAGTCCATCGAAAAGGAACCAGCGAGAAGCGACCACATCCAACAACACCATCAGCAAAAGCATCATCAGGAGGACCTGAAAGACGCGTCGTCGTACACCAGCAACCAAGAGTCGCCCCATATGCAAATAGCGAACTTTCCATATGCCATTATTGTTAGAAGAGAGGACATGTCGAAAAGGTTTGTCGACGTAGGCTGAAGCTGTGTTTACGTTGTGGCTCCGATTAGCCCCATATCCACACTTGCCCAGAGAATCGTACTGGTAGACTAGCACCACCAGTACCACTAGTACCCGTCCAAGGAGGATATCCACAAGGGCCAGTTCCCAACCAGGTAACGCAGTTCGAACGGGCGAGACAACAGGCGGAAGCACCACGACAATGACAGGCCTTTGCCATGAGAGTTGAAGCCGGACCAGCAACCCAAGGAGCAAATGAAGGTAATAACTTGATTTTATGATAGTAATAATAAGCATAATAGTAGTTTGTGCTTGCTTGTTAAATGTTTGATTAGGACACCTATAGAGACCCCTTAGAACCATTATCATACTTTTCCTTCCCATAGTGAGTTATTTTAATTTCGAGGACGAAATTCTTTTAAGGGGGTAAGATGTAACACCCCTGATTTTTTTAAATTTATTTTTATTATTTTATTGATTTAAATTGGATTTTATGGAATTTATGACTATTTTTTAAATTAAATTATTACTAAATATGACCTTTGCCATGGTTAACTTTTGGAGCACAAGACGTCTCGAAATTGTGGCACAAGAGATGTAGTAGTGAGCCTTGACTAATGTATTAGCCATGCTAGGGGAGGCCTAGCCATAGTGATGCTCGAACTAGGAAGGGCAAGTTGTGAAAAGACTCATTTAAATCATTTAATTAGTTATTAGATAATATATTGATTTTTAGATGATCCGGTTGTACCCAGTCAGCCCGAACCGGACCCAAACCAATTCCAAGCCCATGTAGGCTTGTAGTGGACCAAAGACGACCATGTAGGCATATTTTATGTGTGCAAATATTTATTAAATTATTTTAAAATTTGATATTTTATTTCTATTTTAAATATTGTACAATATTGGTATTAATATTAGTAAATAGGTGTTTGACAATATTTGTACTATTTTCTGGACCCGAATAAGGAGTGTAGTATAAGTTCACTAAAAATAACCACTGGGTGATTTTTATTATTTTATTATTAAAGTGATTTTTGTGATTAAATAATCATTATTATTATTAGATATTATTAATTGATTTTATCGCCAATTGAGTTGTTATACATATGTATAGATATTTAAATAAATTAAATATATGGACAGATAATATTGGGAGTTTTGAGATTTTATTGGGTGTATTTAGATATATGCAAATCAATATATATATGTATATTAGGATATATCTCTATATATATTAGGAAAAAGAGATAAGAAAAAAAAAGAAAAGAAAATTTGTGAACAGTGCATTGCACTGTTCACTCTCTTCCTCCCCGACCCTGAGTCCAAACCGAGTGTTTTGTAAAAATTTTTTAATTGATTTGATCAAATCTCGGCCGAATCGATCCAAATCTTTTCTAATCTAATCCTAATCGAATTCTCTACAAGATTTCACTAAATCTTGGTTCAAATTCATTTCAAATCAGGAATTAGATTCGATTAGGAATCGAATCTTAAAAACTCTAAATATAATGAATACTTATCGGGTTTCTTGGAAAATCTACGAAAATGTCTACCTAAATGTTCGACACCTCGACCTAGACTCTGCCCCACCTTCCTGCGCGCGCGTCCGACCGCCTGCACCGCCGTACGCCGCCGGAGACCGCCGCGGTCGAGCAGAGCCGCGCGCAAAAACAGGGGACGGCAGCAGAAACCATTCGCAGGTACCCGTCTTCAAACCCTGATTTCTCCCTTGTTACTCAACCATATCTCGATCTACTTGATATGTTTTGAAGCCCACCTAACCAACTAGAATCCCTACAAACTAGTTTGGGTTGGATCGATCTGATCGCGACGAATAATTTGGTCGAAATCGGAGAAAATCACGAACCTCTGTGACCGACCCGAGGATTGAAATCCTATTTTTGAAGAATGATTTCTGCTAACTAACGAAGAATTTTGGAAATCTAAATAAGCATGATGTTAGACAACATATAGGTCTTTAGAACCTAACTTTTAGTTTCGATTTTTATAAACCATGCACATAGAAATCAGTCAGCAAACATCGACGAATAACCTATTAAAACAGTTTAGAAAATATAGAAATTTCTTCGATACCACGTGTGTCCCGCCAAACCGGCCACTTGATCATGAACCGAAAGCATCGAAAGGTGCATAACGGCTTTGTGGACGTGTGGGCTTTGACGGAATTCAAATTGGTCGCGTGTGCGCGATAAATTTGATGTTTATCCATCGAAAATTACCGTATCGGCCCTTTTCAAAATTCTACAATTACTTTGTGCACATTCGTCAGATCGAGACAAAACTTTTGCCGACAGGACCGTATCATTTTTCTGGTCCTGTATGCCAAGTTTGGTCCAATTCCGAGATAGTTGATCGGATCGTCGTTTTGCGGACCCCACGATCCGATTCAACGGGCAATTTTGTGCACGGCTCATCGGAATCCAAAATTGGACATACCGTTGAGTTCGTATCATCAAAACAAATCTTTAGATATGTAGTTTGACGACTTTAGAGACTATTGACTTTGGCACGCTTTTCTGTATAAAGCGAGTCCAACGGCGGATACCGTTTTGACCCAAAATTACCGTTTTGCCCCTATGTCCAGAATTGGACTTATGGGTAGCCTATCCTAGCTATTTTGCTTATTCTGGGAATGTTGGCAATGTCTGTTTCAGCATCCGAAGACAGTGGTAGGAGTTCAGCTTTCGCGGACATTTGACCTGACAGGTTTTTTAGACGTGGTTGAGTCTACACCAGGCAAGTACACCTTGCTAAGCTTTACAGTACTTACATGCTTTTCCATATTTCTATTTTTCTCTGTCATATTTGATTCCATGTTTAGCTTGCTCCATGTCTTGGTCATTCTAGTTTTACGTGCACGTAGTTTTTGCTCATTTTTTATATTACTTTTCTGTCTTTATTATCTTGTTCATGTCTAGTGATATTACTGCTATGCCTATGCCATATTCCCTGACCTGTTTTACCTGTACTTGACTTGGACATGAAGATCGACTTGGCTTCCTAGTTCCTTAGGAGAGAATGTTTTATTAGTCGTGGCTATCCTCTATTGTTAGTACCTCCCCGGGCTACGGATTTAGCTACGATTAATATTAGGTTCTCATGACATGTCACCATCTGTAGAGTTCTCTTTCGTGTTATTCTTTTCTCGATTTGGTTATTTCTATTTTTCTTATATGAGATTTACTGTACAGTAGGCATGTATATTATGTGTCTTGCAAGTCCTCTGAGGACCTGGTGATCTCTCCAGGCTTAGTTAGAGACGAGGACTACCCGGAGGTTTATGGTTCTGGAGTGGAGACTGGTGACGCACCTTCACAGGAGGATGAGATAGTGGCTGAAGACTTCTCTTGAGACATGTCTCTTCATTCATAGACTTGCTATTTTATTTTTATTTTTTTCAGTGGACATATATTGGATTATTTATTTCATATTACAGTGGTTTCGGGATGTCTTGTCCGCACAGTATTTATTATTTCTATTTCATGTTGGACAAATATTTTTCATTAGTAATATTTTATTGGACTTGATATCTCGTGTCTTATTTTATGTGTGGATGAGATTAGCTGTGTACCTGTGACTTGTACTATATTCTGTGTTGTTATCATGATTTACAGCTTAAGCATTTCGCTAACGGGCTTACATTGAGATTTGGCCCATTGGTGAAGTGTTGCTGGCATGTATCGTATCCTAGTCCTATACGTATTTTGGGACTGGGGCGCTACATATTTTTGTGGTGGCCCATGTTAGTCGACGTTAATCACTTCGGTTACGTTACTACACCGACGTGAGCCTGCGAATAGGATAGAAAAGACCCTTAGGATCTCATCCACATCTTTATATTGTTACATGTCCTTGAACTCTATATTTCGACTTCGAAATTATTTCCTTGACATGCATCCTGCTTGATATCAATTTTACTTTAAGCTTATAAGTTTCATTTGAGTGCAGTGAAATGGACCCGCAAGCCAGTGACCAGAACCCCGCCGTCACCCCGCAGGGCGCTATAGTGACTTATGTCGACATGACCCCGCCACCGGTTGGAGGTTCTTCTAAACAACCAGACGATCCAGTAGCTTCGCACCCACCGAGGGTCAGGAGAGACGACATCCCATCCATGCCAGCACTGCCATCAATGCCACCGACGATGTTTCCCCAGCTTGGACAGGCAATGGATCCCCAGCAACTTTTTCAGACCATCTACGTAATGATGCAAGCGCAACAACAAGTTCAGATCGAGGCCCAACAGAGACAGACGGAGCACATCGAGGATCGTATCGTGTTAGCGCTAGAGAGAGCCACTCCATCAGTTCCCCAAACGACGACAGGAACCATCGCAATCTTTCGCCAGTTGAAGCCAGACAAGTTCTCGAGCAAGGAGGAGCCCACCGAAGTTCATGAATGGCTCACCAACATTGAGCATCAATTGGAGGCAGTCGAGTTACCGAGAGATCGATGGATGATTGCCATCAGGATGCAGCTGACCGACAATGCGCACCACTGGTGGCTTACAGAGGAGAAATGGCTTTGGCAGGATAAGGTCACTTGGGAGGAGTTCTCCAAACTCTTCCAAGAGATGTTTATCCCTGCCACTTTCAAAGCAGAGCTTCGAAGAAAATTCTTGCACCTCGAGCAAGGCAGCAGGATCGTGGAAGAATACAACGCAGAGTTTCTACGACTGAGCCGCTTAGCACCTACATTGATCCAGACTGAAGAAGAGAAGGCCAAGAAATTCTACGAGGGACTGAGCTACAGACTACAGGAGCTTATTGGGGCTGTAGCACCGACCACTTACTCCGAAGTTCTTATTGCAGCACGACGTTTAGAGCGAGTCCATCGAAAGGGAACCTGCGAGAAGCCACCACATCCAACAACACCATCAGCAAAAGCATCATCAGGAGGACCTGAAAGACATGTCGTCGTACACCAGCAACCAAGAGTCGCCCCATATGCAAATAGCGAACTTCCCATATGCCATTATTGTTAGAAGAGAGGACATGTCAAAAAGGATTGTCGACGTAGGCTGAAGCTGTGTTTACGTTGTGGCTCCGATTAGCACCATATCCACACTTGCCCAGAGAATCACACTGGTAGACTAGCACCACCAGCACCACTAGTACCCATCCAAGGAGGATATCCACGAGGGCCACTTCCCAACCAGGTAACGCAGTTCGAACAGGCAAGACAACAGGCGGAAGCACCACGACAAGGACAGGCCTTTGCCATGAGAGTTGAAGCCGGACCAGCAACCCAAGGAGCAAATGAAGGTAATAACCTGATTTTATGATAGTAATAATAAGCAGAATAGTAGTTTGTGCTTGCTTGTTAAATGTTTGATTAGGACACCTATAGAGACCCCTTAGAACCATTATCATACTTTTCCTTCCCATAGTGAGTTATTTTAATTTCGAGGACGAAATTCTTTTAAGGGGGGTAGGATGTAACACCCCTGATTTTTTTTAATTTATTTTTATTATTTTATTGATTTAAATAGGATTTTATGGAATTTATGACTATTTTTTAAATAAAATTATTACTAAATATGACCTTTGCCATGGTTAACTTTTGGAGCACAAGACGTCTAAAAATTGTGGCACAAGAGATGTAGCAGTGAGCATTGACTAATGTATTAGCCATGCTAGGGGAGGCCTAGCCATAGTGATGCTCGAACTAGGAAAACCAGGACAAGTTGTGAAAAGACTCATTTAAATCATTTAATTAGTTATTAGATAATATATTGATTTTTAGATGACCCGATTGTACCCAGTCAGCCTGAACCGGACCCAAACCAATTCCAAGCCCATGTAGGCTTGTAGTGGACCAAAGACGACCATGTGGGCATATTTTATGTGTGCAAATATTTATTAAATTATTTTAGAATTTGATATTGTATTTCTATTTTAAATATTGTACAATATTGGTATTAATATTAGTAAATAGGTGTTTGACAATATTTGTACCATTTTTTGGACCCGAATAAGGAGTGTAGTATAAGTTCACTAAAAATAACCACTGGGTGATTTTTATTATTTTATTATTAAAGTGATTTTTGTGATTAAATAATCATCATTATTATTATTAGATATTATTAATTGATTTTATCGCCAATTGAGTTGTTATACATATGTATAGATATTTAAATAAATTAAATATATGGACAGATAATATTGGGAGTTTTGAGATTTTATTGGGTGTATTTAGATATATGTAAATCAATATATATATGAATATTAGGATATATCTCTATATATATTAGGAAAGAGAGAGAAGAAAAAAAATCCCTCCCCGACCCT
Organism: Iris pallida; assembly: GCA_029216955.1. Taxonomy (NCBI): domain Eukaryota; kingdom Viridiplantae; phylum Streptophyta; class Magnoliopsida; order Asparagales; family Iridaceae; genus Iris; species Iris pallida. Next base: position 4,154,208 of record JANAVB010034420.1, read on the forward strand.
GAGTCCAAACCGAGTGTTTTGTAAAATTTTTTTAAATTAATTTGATCAAATCTCGGCCGAATCGATCCAAATCTTTTCTAATCTAATCCTAATCGAATTCTCTACAAGATTTCAGTAAATCTTGGTTCAAATTCAGTTCAAATCAGGAATTAGATTCGATTAGGAATCGAATCTTAAAAACTCTATATATAATGAATACTTATCGGGTTTCTTGGAAAACCTACGAAAATCTCTACCTAAACGCTCGAACCCTCGACCCAGACTCCGCCCCAGCTTCCTGCGCACGCGTTCGACCGCCTGCACCGTCGGAGACAGCCACCGTCGAGCAGAGCAGCGCGCGAAAACTGGGGACGGCAGCAGAAAACTGTCGCAGGTACCCGTCTTCAAACCCTGATTTCTTTCTTGTTACTCAACCAAATCTTGATCTACTTGATATGTTTTGAAGCCCACCTAACCAACTAGAACCCCTATAAACTAGTTTGGGTTGGATCGATCTGATCGTGACGAATAATTTGGTCGAAATCGGAGAAAATCACGAACCTCTGTGACCGACCCGAGGATTGAAATCCTATTTTTGAAGAATGATTTCTGCTAACTAACGTAGAATTTTGGAAATCTAATTAAGCACGATGTTAGACAACATATAGGTCTTTAGAACCTAACTTTTAGTTTCGAATTTTATAAACCATGCACATAGAAATCAGTCAGCAAACATTGACGAATAACCTATTAAAACAGTTTAGAAAATATAGAAAATTCTTCGATACCACATGCGTCCCACCAAACTGGGTGACTTGGTCGCGAACCGAAAGCATGGAAAGGTGTGTAACGGCTTCGTGGACGTGTGGGCTTTGACGGAATTCAAATTGGTCACGTGTGCGCGACGAATTTGATGCGTATCTGTCGAAAATCACCATATCAGCCCTTTTCGAAATTCTCCAATTACTTTGTGCACGTTTGTCAGATCGAGACGAAACTTGCGCTAACAGGACCGTATTATTTTTATGGTCCTGTATGCCAAGTTTGGTCCAATTCCGAGATAGTTGATCGGATCGCCGTTTTGTGGACCCCACGATCCGATTCAACGGGCGATTTTGTGCACGGCTCATCGGAATCCAAAATTGGACATACCGTTGGGTTCGTATCATCAAAACAAATCCGTAGATATGTAGTTTGACGACTTTAGAGACTATTGACTTTGGCACACTTTTCGGTACAAAGCGGGTCCAACGGCGGACACCGTTTTGACCCGAAATTACCGTTTTGCCCCTGTATCCAGAATTGGACTTTTGGATAGCCTATCCTAGCTATTTTGCTTATCCCGGGAATGTTGGCAATGTCTGTTTCAGCATTCGAGGACAGTTGCAGGAGTTCAGCTTTCGCGGTTATTTGATCTGACAGGTTATTTAGACGTGGTTGAGTCTACACCAGGCAAGTACACCTTGCCAAGCTTTACAGTACTTACATGCTTTTCCATATTTCTATTGTTTACTGTCATATTTGATTCCATGTTTAGCTTGCTCCATGTCTTGGTTATTCTAGTTTTACGTGCACGTAGTTTTTGCTCATTTTCTATATTGCTTTTCTGTCTTTATTTTCTTGTTCATATCTAGTGATAGTACTGTTATGCCTGTGCCATGTTCCCTGACCTGTTTTACCTGAACTTGACTTGGACATGACTAGATCGACTAGGCTTCCTAGTTCCTTAGGAGAGAATATTTTATTAGCCGTGGCTATCCTCTATTGTTAGTGCCTCCCCGGGCTACGATAGAGAACCTATTATAGGACTTGTTAGTGCCTCCCCGGGCTACAGTTTTAGCTACGATTAATATTATGTTCTCATGACATGTCACCATCTGTAGAGTTCTCTTTCGTGTTATTCTTTTCTCGATTTGGTTATTCCTATTTTTCTTGCATGAGATTTACTGTACAGTAGGCATGTATATTATGTGTCTTGCTAGTCCTCTGAGGACCTGGTGATCTCTCCAGGCTTAGTTAGAGACAAGGACTACCAGGAGGTTTATGGTTCTGGAGTGGAGACTGGTGACGCACCTTCACAGGAGGACGAGATAGTGGCTGAAGACTTCTCTTGAGACATGTCTCTTCATTCATAGACTTGCTATTTTATTTTCTTTCTTTTTCAGTGGACATGTAGTGGATTATTTATTTCTTATTACAGTGGTTTCGGGATGTCTTGTCCGCACAGTATTTATTATTTCTATTTCAGGTTGGACAAATATTTCTCATTAGTATTATTTTATTGGACTTGATATCTCGTGTCTTATTTTCTGTATGGATGAGATTAGCTGTGTACTTATGACTTGTACTATATTCTGGGTTGTTATCATGATTTACAGCTTAAGCATTTCGCTAATGGGCTTACTTTGAGGTTTGGCCCATTGGTGAAGTGTTGCTGGCATGTATCGTATCCTAGTCCTATACGTATTTTGGGACTGGGGTGCTATATATTGCTACAAACAGAATAAGAGCTCCCAAAAATGACGACGACTATGAAGATGGTAATAAGGCAAAACTGAAAGTATTTACTGCCTATAGACGACGAGGTTAGGGCCGCAATGTTATATGTATTGCTCAACTGGGACGAGGAAGAAGTGGACAAGCTAGAGGGGCAAGTAAAATTATTTTGCGTGCTTCATTGGTTCTGAATATAACTAATATACCTATGCTTCATTGCTTTTCAGCTTGTTTAAGGATGAGGTAACGTCCAGCAATCCGTATGCAACTGAGGAGGAAGCAGAACATCAAATGAGACTTCATTTTCCTTTTTGGTTGAGAGCATATGTAAGGATATCTTCACAATTTACTTTTTTTGTACGTATATTCTTGCACAAAATAATTAAGTTAGCTTCGTTTATTTGTTATTTAGGTTGATCGTCCGGAGGCAATCCTTGAGAATGAGTATATTAAAACTATAGCCAAGGGACCAATTTATCAAGTGAAGACCTGGCCAAGTTACTGCGTAAATGGCTTCAGGTTCAAGTCAAAAAATGCTCGAATAAGAGATGACTTCTTGGATCTGGATTCTACGAAGAATAGCTGTTTGTGCATAAAATCTTCAACTACAAAGACGTCGACCCAGGCAATGACTTCTTTGGCGTCTTACGGAAGATTGTGGAACTGACATACAATTATGCCATAGAACCTTGTAAGATCGTCTTGTTCAGATGTGACTGGTTCGATCCGATCCAAGGTCGAGGTTGGAGAGTTGACAAACATGGTCTTGTCGACATAAATTATTGCCGTCGATAACAAGCTTATGAGCCGTTTGTTCTAGCAAGCCAGGCTCAACTAGTTTACTTTACCAGCAATCCAAAATGAGAAGCCGGAAGATCAGATTGGTGGACAGTCTGTAAGACTAAAGCTCAGAATACCTTCGATGTCGACGAGATAGCTTATCAGGAAGACGAACTACCTCTTATTACAAATATTATGGATGTGGACTCAACGGAAGTTCCTCATGACATGTTTCATCAATTGGAAGAGGTAGAAGTATCGGAAGAGAATGTGGAAGTTGATAGAAGTGAAGAGGAAGAGGACGAGGAAGAGGAAGAGGAAGAGGAACAAGATAAATTTTCAGAAGAGAATTGAATATGTTTAATTTTCAGATGTAATATGGTCTACTTTTGTTGGCGATTGACCTAAATTTGTAATACTTTTATGGCCTAGTGGTCTGGTTTGTTGATTATGACACTTAATTTTTATATATACTTTTTTGGTCTAGCTAGTAGTCTGGTTTGGTAATTATTTTTGTATATACTTTTGTGGCCATGTAGCTTAGTTTCTATTTCATATTTGTATTTGTTTTAATTTTCTCTAATATTTGTTTTTTTCAGATATGGCTCGACGTGGATCCTGTGGTACCGGTGCCGGTGGGAGTCGACGAGTAGGACGGTCTCCATCTACCACTCCTCATACCGGGTCCTTCTTATCCCCCCGCACTCCAGTATATACTAGCGGTCTAGTCGCCGGCAGTGGCCCCAGCTCTAGCAGTTCCAGGCTAGGTCCTTCTACTTCTACGCCGCCAGTACCGTCGAGTTTTTCAGAGGCCGACCCCACTATTGAGGAGAAGCCCGAGGCCGAGGCCCACACCAAGGGCGAGGGCGATGGCGAGGCCCACACCGAGGGGCAGGCTGCGGGAAGGGGCAGGGGGCGGGGCAGGGGCAGGCTACAGCTCCCATTTAAGATAGATCCTCCGTGTCGCCCGGAGGGGGATCTGAGGTTGGAGATTTGGGCCTGTACTCGGGCCAGGCGGTAAGTAAAATTGTTGCATTTAATTTGTATAAATTTATTATAAACTTGTTTAATAAATTTTAATTTTTATTTTACAGGTATTATCCCTCCTCCGTACACCGGTCGCTGGGTACATTCCTGCAACAGAACCACGGGGGGCCCTGGATCAACAGGAGGGATGTCCCGGCCGACAAGAAGGCCTTCTGGTTTGAGCACTTCTCGCTACGTAAAAGTTTATTTCCTTTTAACATTTAATATGTTATGTTATAACTTACGTACTACTATAATTTTTCAGCGAACTTACTTCTTCCCTCCACACCGCGTCGTTGCTGTCGAGTTTATTTTTTCAAGCATTGCTAGCAAGCTCATTAGTGACGCGATCCTCGACCAAAAGGATCGCGAGCGCCGGGGAGAGCCTATTCAGGGTTGGATCTCTGGTGCCGATTGGGCAGCAATGTAGATGAGATTCGAGGAGGGAACCTACAAGGAGAAGTCCGCTAAGAACAAAAGAGCACGACAGGCGGGGTCGCAGTGGTGTAGTGGGTTATGGTCCATCATGGATTTCTTCATTCATATAGTACATATCTCGTCGTATACCCATAATTAATAGTTTATAGTAATATATTTCTTTCAACTTAACTGACAAATCATATAATAATTTTGTAACAGGTTGACTCGGGAGAGGACCCGAATATGGTGACCTTGTTCCTCGCTACGCACACGAAGGGGGAGCGGTTCGTCGACGACAAGGCCCGGGACACCTACGTAAGTTTTACTTAATGCTAGTTCATTACTATTAGTTTTTAGTTACGTAGAGGATTCATATAGATGTTATACGTAAGTTTTACTTAATGCTAGTTCATTACTATTAATTTTTAGTTACGTAGAGAATTTATATAGATATTATTTCTAGGTCGAGTTTTTGAGCCTTAGGGAGGCCGGGTCAACACAGTCAGAGGGAGCTGGAGCAAGCATCTCCTAGCAGCCCTCGGCCGTCGCAGCTCAGTCAGATGACGAGCTGTGAATGAGGGCCGTTGGTAGCATGTATAGGGGTACATACTATAGTACGGGCTCCTATGGTGCCTTTATTGCGTCACAGGCCTCTTGGGCCGCCACTAGTGTGCCCGGCCATGCACAGACTGAGGAGTCGCTGTTAGCCCAACAGTGTATTGATGCGCAGATCGCAGCTCTGCGTGACGAGATGCTGTAGAGGATGGCGGCATCGCAGTCACAGCCGTAGCCGCATACGGATGATCCTGCGCTCATCTCATATTTTGATAGGCTTGAGGAGACGACTGTGATACTGCGACAGATTTCTCGTACTACGCAGGAGACTATGCAGCGGTTGGTCGAGCAGATGCAGCAGTTCCACGAGATGGCTTCGGAGCGACTATCTTGTACACCGGGAGCATCGTCTACATCCGATGGTGCACGGAAGGACATGCTCATCAGCCTGCCACCGGAGGAGTATCAGACGATCCTTGCATTGCGACGACAGTCATCTGGTGGCGCTCCTCCTCCAGCTCCGGCTCCAGTACCAGCTCCAGCTCCAGGCGATCAGTAGTTTTGTTTTTGCATTTTCGGACTTTGTACTTTGTATTTTTACTTTGTATGTATTTGAGGATATTGACTTTGTTCTTTATATTTGTACCTTATATTATTCGTTGAGGATATTATTTGTTCTTTATATATTTTGTCTATTCTTGAATGTATTGTGCATGCTGGTATTGAGTATTCCACCGAAGGGGTTGGCGAACCCAGGTGTATTTCTGTATTCTGGATTCTGTATTTTGGATTCTGGATTTCTGTTGGATTCTGTATTTTACATTCTGGATTCTGTATTTTTTTCCAATTTAGCGACGTTTACATACGTCGCTAAGATTTTGCGATGTTTTAGCGACGTGTACATATGTCGCTAAGATTTAGCGACGTTTACATACGTCGCTAAAAATGTCGCTAAATTGCTGACGTGGCAGACAATCTGATGTCACCACATCGTCGCAAAAACATCGCTAAAGTGTCGCTAATTGGCAACCTCAAATAAACGTCGCAAATAACGTAGCTATTTAGCGACGTTATGACCGTCGCTAATTTACGTTGCCATAGCGACGTTTTGCGACATTTTTTCGATTAGCGACACGCTTTTTTCTGTCGTTTCCAAAACGGCGCTAACTTAAGTTTGCGACGTTTTGGCTGAGATTAGCGACGTTTATAAACGTCGCCAATCTGACAAATTTTTGTAGCGATGTACGTATCATTTTCTCTTGTATATTCTCTCTATTTACTGTTACATTTTCTTTATCATCTAACTAGAACTGTTATTGGAGATTTGTGCTCCTTCCATCCTGACTGGATATATTGACAAAATTTTACAGATTACAGCAAGGATGAGTGTCCTACCTACTATGGTACTCATGACGTAGTGGGCATAGACTGGGAGACCCTAGTCCAGCAGGGGTTAGTTCCAGCCGATGAGGCACTAGTGGTAGCGCAGCTAGATTAGTTTGGTACTGGACTTTGTCTCCAGATAACACTTGGCATGTTATTATTTTAGAATTTGTGTTAGAGATTATTGACTCTGAATCTCTGGACTTATATTATTTCTGTGTTGGATTTTCTGGATATTTTCATATCTTGTTGTCTTTACTTTTCCGTATCTTCTATCTTTCTTAGAATATTGTGATTGAGTATACTATATTGTCATTGCTTGTCCTACGTTTGGAGTTGAACATCTCGACAGGTTTTGATATTATAATTATTGTTAGACAGTAGACTTAGACAGCGTTCTACGCCGTTTCTGCAGCGTAGGCTGGGATGCTGTCACGCACTCGTGCCCCTACTCCGGGTGCGGATCGTGACGCATTTTTAGTGGTGGCCCATGCAGGTCAGAAGTCGCAATTAGTGCGATGTCGTAATGGCGCTCTATTTAGAGTTCTGCTACGATCCTACTATAGGTTTAGAAGATATAGGCTATAGGCTAAGGATACTCAATCACAATTAGGAAACTTCCAATTTGCTTCTATACAACTGTCCTTTCTTGATGCTGATTATTTGTACTCTAGTTGTCCTCCTTTGATATATATTCTATCTTGTGTCATATTGACTTCTTTCTTTTGATATGTCTTCAGGATAGTGATGACCCGATCTCAGCGTTCGGAGCCTGCGAAAACTGAGAGGTCTGCTACATCCCGTGGACCAGATCCAGTCGCATCTACTGTAGTCGGGGTATCTGTAGTTACTTTCGGGGGCGCTCCTCCACCAGTTACGAGGACCATCCCTGAGGTTGCTACGGTTACTCCTGCTACAGTACAGGGAGCTACGACAGCGGCAGTCGTCGGTGTTCTTCCTCCTCCTAAACAGCGGACTCCTCCGTCTCTAGATGAGGATCTGCCTCCTCCACCTCCGCCAGCTACTGATATAGGGCAGATGTTTGCCTTCCTTCGACAGATGATGGAGGCCTAGTGCGCCCAGACTGAGGCTTTGCAAGAGGCAGAAAGACACGATGCCTCAGGGTATGGAGGATGTGCACCAGCTCGCTCTAGCAGCCATGGAGCGAGGGGCTCCAGCAGAGGTAGCGCAGCCGAGGCCGGTCAATATCCAAGATTTTAAGAAGTTGGGGCCTCACGACTTTAGCAGAACTGACGGCGTCCTCTATGCTGATGAATGGCCCGTGGATATCGAGCATCAGATGAGGGCTTCCCGTCTCGTAGATGACCTGAAGGTCGAGGCGGTTGGACTGCATCTGTTAGATATCCCTCGTACTTGGTTCAGGAACGAGCCGACTCTTGCAGGAGAGGGCCACCCTGGGCAGATTTCAAGGACCTTTTTAAGGAGAAGTTCTTTTCCCTGTGGACAAGATCAATATGGCGAGGCAGTTCCAGAACCTCCAGCAGGGGAGTATGTTTTTGGAGGAATATGCTGCAGAGTTTGGTAGGATAAGCTGATATGCAGAGTATATGGTACATGACCCGAAGATCAAGGCGAGCCGCTTCTGAGAGGGGTTGATCTGGGATATTAAGATCCTCATCCCCTCTTTTTATGCGACATATTCGGAGATCCTTGCGGAGGCTTGCAAGATGGAGCAAGAGTTGGGCCTGAACCCAAGAGGGACCGTGATCTATTTTCGGGGGCTACTAGCAGCGCGGGGGCTGCTAAGCATCCTCAACTCTAGCATCGTTCATTTTTGCAACACCTGCAGCAGATTCATGCTCCGGCTAGGGCACCAGTTCAGCAGGTGCCCCAGCAGCAGCAGGGACCGGCGCAGGCTCCTCTTTACCACTACCGCTGGAAGCCCGTTCAACTCTGGGAAGTTTGTAGGAGACGATTGGGCGTGTGCATACACTGTAGCACCGAGGGGCATTAGTTGAGGGATTGTCCCTCGAACCATCATCTTGCAGCTCAGGGAGCACATGCTAGGCCACCTGTGGCACTGCATCACGCCCCGCACCAGCAGCAGGATATACCCCGCCAGGGTAAGGCTTTTGCGATGACAGTCGAGGAGATCCACACTGCAGGTGATGGACTAGGTGGTTAGGTCTTGTTCTTTCCTTCTTCTTGTTTCTTTCCACCCATTGATTGCTTGATTGATTACTTAGTACCCTTAGCTTGCATATGTGATGTTCATGCTAGATTAATAGTAAACCCAAATGGAGACTGCAATAACATGACATTGTAGAGACTAAAACCATGCATGTTTGTTCGTATTCCATAGAATTGCATGTTGTATAACTTTGGATTGAATTTGTAGACTTTGATTGTTGGGGGCTTGACCTAGAGAAGAGTACAACCTGAAGAACAGTTTGGCAACTCTAGAGGGGGGTGAATAGAGTTTATATAGAAAAATAGCCAATTAAAAATAACTCTTTCACCAACAATAAATAATCAGAGTAAAGTGCGGAAAATAAATGAAGAGCAGAAGAGCATACGCAAACACAGCGGTTTTAACCTGGTTTTCCTCGTGGAGGACTAGTCCAGGCCTGAGAACTCTAGCTCAGGATTAAATCCACTATTTGTGAAATAGTAGTTTACAACCCGTGCCTTTTCTTCAGAAGAGCACGTCAACTTCTAACAGATGATCGCAGTGGCGATTTGCTTGGAATTGTCCAAGCGACTTCTTCGACTCTTGCACAAGAATCCTAACTGAGAGATGCTGAGCACTCGACACTTAGGAGGCTTGTGGCTAGTAGATGGGAAGGGTATGGCTTACTTGAGCTTATAAGAGAGAAGAGAAAAGAAGATTGGATGGTTTGGAATGAGAGAATTCATGCCCTATTTATAGTGTTTTTATAGGCAGAATTCGGCCAGAATTCGGGTAGGAAAATTAAAAAATTTGGCCGTTGGACAACTAGCAACCAGCTAACCCTAAAATTAGGGTTCCTGATTTCTAGGGGACAGAGTTCGGCCCGAACTCTGTGTGGAGGCAGAGTTCGGCCCGAACTCTGTCTCCAGAGCACAGAGTGGTTTTAAGGGAATTTTTGGGCAGTGTTTGGTTCAGTGGAGCTTGGGATTTTGGGTAGGCTGTAGACTAAGTGTCAAGAGCTCAGCAAGACTCAGAGTACACGTCTAGACTCAATTAAAATATAAAATACAGACTCGAAAACACACTGAGAGCCGGAGACTGAGCTGTCGTCTGTCTTGAACTGTTATGCAGACGTCGTGTGTCGTATTAAATTAATACAGATATTATTTAGTCAATGTAGTCAATATTTGGTTGACTGTGACTTTGTGTCAACAATCTCCCCCATATTGATAATTGACAAAATAATATATGTATATTCAATATTCATACCTGGACACAGTTGATTATAGCAACATAGCTCCCCCATACTTGATGCCGAGCTAGAATGTAATAGCTCCCCCGTAATCAGTGAACGGTGCTGAGCTAGAAGCAATAGCTCCCCCGTAAATAGTGCATGGAACCTGTATAATATCTCCCAAAAAGCACAAACAAGCACAGAAATACGAAAAGATAGGATCTGATACCAAACAAGTATATCCAGCCATATATATCCAGCAGAATATACATAGTTCTCCCCCTTTTGGCAGTTAGCAATATAGACTGCAGATAAATGAATAATAAAAGAAAACTGCAGTAGACAATTAATAGTAATACAACCACACCAAGCAGAGAAGAAACAGTATAGAAATAATCAAAAGAAGTACTAGCATAAAGTGTCATAACCAAATGTCAAACACACAACCAGAGTTTAAAAGCATCCAAGTACATAAAATTGAAACTAACTAACTAGAAAAGAAAATGCATCAACTAATGTCATCATCAGCAGCATCAGCAGCAGATAGTAGCCAATCTCCATCACGGAGCATGAGATGGTCCAGGAGTGTCAGAACGTCTGGGATCCACAAAAGCAGCACCCGGATCCAGGTAACGCATGACCCACGGATCATCAATGCGATAGCCCTCACGATCGGGATCCTGCTGCATGGGAATGGACAAAGTAGAATGATGGGACATGGAGTACCGAATATCATACAGCGAGTTGCTGAGTGCACTCATCTGCAGGGTAGTGCGGTAGTCCATCTGAGCCCACCGATCGGCCTCTAAGTCGAAACGATCCCGGAGCATGGTCTGGATGGAGTCAAGAGTGGCAGGTGGAGGTGGTGCATCCTGACCGAAAGGAAGGGGGTCAGACTCCGCATCATCAGAATGCTCAGAAGCCTCAGGAGAGGCGACAACTGCCTGAGTACGTCGTGCCTTGGACAGGAAAGCAGGAGCAGGCAAGAACGGACAGATATCAAGTGGTATGTTAAATGTACGAAAGATCATAGGAAGGTACAAAGGATAAACCAGAGCTCGTGGTTTCTTCCTACAGTGAATCATCCAGTCCATCATTGTACGTGGAAGATTGAAAGAAATTCCAAAGTGAAGATGATAAAGAGCAGATATCTCAAGATAAGTGATGTCATCATAGGAACCTATTTTGGGTAAAATGGTGTTAGAGATAATCCAATGAAGATCAGAAAAATATGGGTTGAGATATTTAGCCATGAGCTTGCGAGGACGTGTGTATGGAGTACACAAATCGTCCTTGAAGCTCTCAAGGGAAATTCCGTCAGAAAAACGGAACGAGCGAGCGTCAACTAGCTTTTCCCAAGAATTGGGCTCTTGAAGATCAAGATATTCGGCTAAGTCAAAGTCATCAAAAGATATATTGATACCTGCAACTCGTGAATAAATATGGAGATCATCAAAGGTCATGTTGCAGTAGAACATTTGGACAGCATGACGATAGATAGCAGAAGTGGTAGTGACAAGCTCATCAAAACAGAGGTCATGAAATAAAGCATCATATTGAGAGAAGATAGAAAAATTAATAGGATGTCCTGCGAATACCTGACGATTCCGATAGTCACTAAACCAGTTGTTTGAGGCATCTAGTGAGACAAATAATCGGTTGTCATAGGTAGAAGGATTTCAAGGACGAGGTGGGTTGAACAATGGTTGAGGTGGTTGAAGTTGTTCAATGATCTGTTCATTCGTTGGAGGAGAATCCGAAGAGAAAACACTCTCAGTTCGAATCCTCTTTCCACGATTGAACAAGCGAGGAGCCATAAAAACTTGATAGTGTGAAGTATAGAAGACAAGAATGATACCTCAAATAATCAATAAACAGTGGAAGAGAATGATGAGAAACTCCTTTCCCTTGATTTTGAGGAGTAATGGAGCACTTTAGATCAAAAACTAGGGTTAGGGTTTGAAGGAAAGAGTTTGGAGAGGTGAGGAAGGAGGCAATAGTGAAGGAGAGAGAAGAAAACCCGAAATATAAGAGAGGGTTTTCTTTGGTCGGAAGCTATATTGACCATTGGATCTAAAATGATCCAACGGCAGAGCCAGATCCCGACGCTGGAACAATTGGACCGAACTCGGCCCGAACTTTGTTGGGGGCAGAGTTCGGCCCGAGTTCTGGATTAGTGGTCCAGAACAGAAAACAGGCTGAAAAGATAGAAAAATTGGTTAAGTGTTGAAGAAAAGTGATGGTTGAGGATAAAAGTTTGATGAAATCAAATGAAGTACATAGAGAGGTACTCAAAAGTCAGAATGAACTTTAGAATGTAATAATTAGACAGTATTAAGTCGAAACAAACCATATAATAAACAAGGAAATATATTGTAATTCAATATTTCAAATTTGCCATGGGTTAGCTGCAGGGGCCGGATCCCAGCTAGCGGTAGTCCTGAGGACTAGTGCACCGTATCGCTTAGGCTTTTACGCCTTGTTGTCAGAAGGACCCTTTCGGCTTGTACCCATACCAAATTTGTCGTAAAAGAATCAAAATATACTCGATATTTATGCAGGCGAGTCTCAACTTATAACTGTTTCATCCAAAATTCCGAGTTCACGACATAGGAAATTGAAGCGCTCTTCGGATAATGGCTTAGTAAAGAAATCTGCTAGCTGATGATCAGTGTCGATAAATTCTAAGTTAATCGTGCCATTTTACTGATGATCACGCAAAAAGTGGTGTCTGATCTCAATGTGTTTAGTGCGTGAGTGGCAGACAGGGTTCTTAGTCAAATTAATGGCACTTGTATTGTCACAGAATATAGGAATATGCATAAAAGATAACTTATAGTCTTCAAGGGTTTGCTTCATCCACAGAATTTGTGCACAACAACGCCCAGCTGCTATGTATTCAGCTTCTGTTGTGGATAGTACGATAGAGTTCTGCTTCTTGCTAAACCAGGAGACTAAAGCTTTTCCTAATAAATGACACGTGCCGCTCGTACTTTTACGGTCGACCTTGCATCCAGCGAAGTCAGCATCGGAATAACCAATAAGATCAAATGATGTTGACTTGGGATACCATAGGCCCACTGTAACCGTACCCTTAAGGTATCGAAAGATACGCTTAACCGCGGTCATGTGTGATTCCTTAGGATTAGCTTGATATCTAGCACATAGGCAAACACTGAACATGATATCGGGACGACTAGCAGTTAAATAGAGTAAGCTGCCTATCATACCTCGATACTTACGTTGATCAACAGGTTTGCCGCTCTCATCTGGTTCGAGTTTGGTTGAAGTAGCCATTGGCGTGCTGATTGGTTTGACGTTGTCAAGATCGAACTTCTTCAGCATGTCCTTGGTATACTTCGATTAGCAGATGAAAGTTCCATTAGCCATTTGTTTCACTTGTAGACCAAGAAAGTAGTTGAGCTCTCCCATCATGATCATCTCAAATTCTGTCTGCATACACTTGGCAAATTCTTGACAGAGGGTTTCATCAGTAGAACCAAAAATGATATCATCAACATAAATTTGAATCAACAGAATAGTGTCTTTAAAAGATTTTATAAACAGTGTAGTGTCAATTTTCCCTTTTGAAAAACCTTTCTCAAGTAAGAAGCTACTTAGCCTTTCATACCAAGCTCTGGGGGCTTGTTTGAGGCCATAAAGTGCTTTTTTTAGCTTGAACACGTGGTCGGGAAATTTGTGATTTTTAAAGCCAGGAGGTTGTTTCACATAAACTTCCTCCTTAATAAAACCATTCAAGAAAGCACTTTTCACACCCATTTGAAATAATTTAAAGTTTTGAAAATTAGCAAAAGCACAAAGCATCCGAATGGATTCTAGTCTAGCAACAGGAGTATACGTCTCATCGTAGTCGATACCTTCCTCTTGGTTGTATCCTTGAGCTACTAGACGAGCTTTGTTACGTGTGACTGAACCATCTTCATTTACTTTGTTTCTAAAAACCCATTTAGTACCAATTATCGAGTGATTAACCGGTCTAGGAACGAGTTCCCATACTTGGCTTCTCTCGAATTGGTTGAGTTCTTCTTGCATAGCAGAAATCCAAAATTCATCATTAAAAGCTTCAGAAATGTTTTTAGACTCTACTTGTGAAATGAAGGCAGTGCTAGCAACGGAGTCTCTTAGTGATGATCTAGTAGTTACTCCACGTGAAACTTCTCCTATAACTAAATTTTCTGGATGAGAAGGTTTGAAAGAGAATTTCTTAGGCAAACCCTCCAAAGAATTAGTTTCGGTTGAAGTATTCATTGGAGTAGAAGTTGATGGCTCAACATCATCATCAAGAGTACTTACTGCACTGTTGTCTTCATCAAAAGTCACATTTGTTGACTCTTCCACAATAAGTGAGCGTTTATTAAAAACTCTATATCCCTTACTCTTGGCGGCATAACCAAGAAAGATACCATCGTCAGCTTTGGCATCAAATTTGCCTAAGTTGTCTTTGGTGTTAAGGATAAAACATCTACAACCAAAAACTTTAAAATAAAAAACATTGGGGGTTCTCCCAAACCAAAGCTCATAGGGTGTTTTCTTCGTAATGGGACGAATTAGCACCCTATTCAAAATGTGGCATGCTGTACTGACAGCTTCTGCCCAAAAGTATTTCGGAAGTAAAAATTTATTCAACATGACTCTGGCCATATCGCCGAGAGTTCTATTCTTCCGCTCCATAACACCATTTTGTTGAGGAGTTCTAGGACAAGAAAATTCATGATCAAAACCATTTGCATTACAAAAATTTTCAAAATCATAATTTACGAATTCGCCTCCATGATCACTTCGGATTCGAATAATCATGTAGCCTTTTTCGTTTTGAACTTTCTTTACAAAAACTTTGAAAACAGAGATAGCATCGCTCTTATTAGCGAGAAAGAAAACCCAAGTAAATCTCGAAAAATCATCAACAATAACAAATGCATAAAGTTTGCCACCAAGACTAGCTATTCTACTAGGACCAAATAAATCCATATGAATTAGTTGCAAGGGTCTAGTAGTACTTACAGAGTTGATGGAATGAAATGAGGATTTAGTTGCCTTATTTAGTTCACATTCGGCACATACCGTGTTCTTTTTGAATGTGATGTCAGGCAATCCTCTCACTAGCTTCTTGGTAGAGAGCCTGGATATAGCATCCATGTTGGCGTAACCAAGACGCTGGTGCCAAAGTAGTCGTTCGTCTTTGTGGGCATATAGACATCTACCTGCATTGTTAGTATTTACAGAAAGATAGAAAATATAGATGTTGTCCTCTCTTTTCCCTTCAAAAGCAATGTCTCCTGTTGACCTATCATAGATGTAGCAACTGTTTTGTCCAAAGTTAATATCATATCCATGATCAGCAAGATGACTAATGCTGAGCAGGTTATGCTTTAACTCGGTCACTAGGCAGACATCCTTTATTACAGAAGAAGGAGGATGACCAATGATACCATTACCTATTATGTGCCCTTTGAGATTGTTACCGAAGGATACATATCCTTCTCTCTTCATCGATAGTGATGCAAAAAGATTTGCGTCTCCCGTCATATGTCGCGAGCATCCACTATCGAGAATCCACTTACTTTCAGTTGAAGAGGGAAGGTCCACCTACATCAAGAGTAGATGTGACCTTTGGTACCCGAGTTCTTGAGGGTCCTGAAAAGTTAGTCTTTGGAAACCAAGTATATATCTTTTTATCTACAAGTCTTCTAAATTTGCACTGTGGTGAGATGTGTCCATGTAATCCACAGTAAGTACAGATAGCATTCTTATTTATACTAGGAGCATGAGAATAATATCTATAAGCAACAGGATGAAGATGGTCATGATGTGAAGAGTTAGCATGGTGATGATGATTATGCACAGAATGAGTGGCATGGTGATGGTGTCTATGAGGCATATCATGATGGTATTGTCTATGATGTGTGACATGCTGATATTGTCTATATGGCATGGCATGATAATTTTGTCTATATGGCATATGATGATCTTGTCTATATGGCATTGCATGATGATCTTGTCTATATGGCATGGCATGATGATTCCTATGTGTAGAGTGATGTTGATTGTGTCTTTGTGCATGATGATTGTGCACTGAGTGAGAATTATTCTTACGTGCACGTGGTTTGTGAAAGTTTGTGTATATAAATGCATGGTTATGTGCTGCATGAGAATGACGTGGTTGACTAGCATGAGTGGTATTGTGCCCATGTGATTGGGTTTGAGGTTGAACAACCTGTTTACCCAATTTGATTTCTAATCTTTTAGAAACAGCTTGCAGTTCATCAACCTTAATATTTAAGCCATATATCTTAGTCATGGAAATCTTGTGTCTACTCTTTTCTTCAGCAAGTAACGTGTTGAGTGTAGTGATTTCTTGAGTTTGTTGCTCAATACGTGCTTCAGCATCATGTAAGTTTAATTTAAGCTTGGATACTTCATCAGGGTCATTAGTGGGTGTCGTGTTTCTAACATTATCAAGAAGTAAGGAAATTCTTTGTATCTCATCTTCAAGACTTTTGATTTTGTCCATGGCATGTTTGTATTTACCGATGACCTTTTTGTGATCATCGAGTAAATCAGTGAAAGCATCGCCAAGTTCATCAAAAGAGAAGTCATCTAGAGTTTCGTTAGATACCTTGTTGGAAGTTGCCATTAGGCACACATTTGCTGTATCTTGAGGAGAGCCTTTTTCTTCCTCGGAGTCACTCGCTTCACTTTTATGCCAAATTCCTGTGTTGGCATATTTCTTTGATGAGTTCTTTTTGTATGGCTTCTCATAGCGGTTGCTCTTCTTCAAGAATGGGCAGTCTTTTCGGACATGTCCAGTCTTCTTGCAACCGTAACAGGTTGGCTCTTCTTTATCATCTTCTTGTGAATCCTTCTTCCTTCGATTGAAGCGAAGGAATTTTCTGAAGTTGTGAACCATGAGAGCTTGGTCTTCATCATCTGAGTTATCGTCTTCGGTCTCATCGTGATCAGCCCTTCGTCGATGAGCTTTGAGTGCGATCTCCCTGGTCTTCGGAGCAGGCTCTTCGAAGTCCTTGAGGTCAAGCTCGTGAGTCATGAGCTTACCCATCAAGGTCTCCATTGACATTGATGTGAGATTGTTTCCTTCTATGATGGCCGTCACCTTAGGGTTCCAAATCTTTGGCAACCCTCTGAGTAACTTACGAATCTTCTCGTGATTTGAGTACTGCTTACCAAGCGAGGATAGAGGATTGATGATGTCGAGGAATCTTGTAAACATTTGAGTGATCGTCTCATTTGGCTTCATCTTGAAGGCTTCGTATTCTTGAGTGAGACGGCTTATTTTAGATTCCTTGACTTGTGTGGTTCCCTCATGCGTCACTTCTAGAAGTCTCCATACTTCATGAGCAGTGGTGCATGTGGAGACCCTGTTGAATTCATTCCTGTCTATAGCACAGAATAAAGCATTAATAGCCCTAGAATCTAGACTTGCCTGTTTCTTCTCCTCGACAGAATATTTGTCGTGTGGTTTCTCAATGAGGTCACCATCGACAACTATCCTGACGGGCTTTTTGTAACCGTCAGTGACGACAGTCCACAGGTCAAAGTCTAGAGACTTAAGATAGAAGGTCATCCTTGTTTTCCAATATGTATAGTTAGTTCCATCAAATAGGGGAGGCCTATGAGTGGACTGACCTTCACCATGATTGGAAATCAAGGATTATGTGGTTGCCATGGATCAGCTCTTAGGATGTTAGTCCTTAAAAAGAGAACAGAGCTCTGATACCAATTGAAGAACAGTTTGGCAACTCTAGAGGGGGGTGAATAGAGTTTATATAGAAAAATAGCCAATTAAAAATAACTCTTTCACCAACAACAAATAATCAGAGTAAAGTGCGGAAAATAAATGAAGAGCAGAAGAGCATACGCAAACACAGCGATTTTAACCTGGTTTCCCTCGTGGAGGACTAGTCCAGGCCTGAGAACTCTAGCTCAGGATTAAATCCACTATTTGTGAAATAGTAGTTTACAACCCGTGCCTTTTCTTCAGAAGAGCACGTCAAGTTCTAACAGATGATCGCAGTGGCGATTTGCTTGGAATTGTCCAAGCGACTTCTTCGACTCTTGCACAAGAATCCTAACTGAGAGATGCTGAGCACTCGACACTTAGGAGGCTTGTGGCTAGTAGATGCGAAGGGTATGGCTTACTTGAGCTTATAAGAGAGAAGAGAAAAGAAGATTGGATGGTTTGGAATGAGAGAATTCATGCCCTATTTATAGTATTTTTATAGGCAGAATTCGGCCAGAATTCGGGTAGGAAAATTCAAAAATTTGGCCGTTGGACAACTAGCAACCAGCTAACCCTAAAATTAGGGTTCCTAATTTCTAGGGGACAGAGTTCGGCCCGAACTCTGTGTGGAGGCAGAGTTCGGCCCGAACTCTGTCTCCAGAGCACAGAGTGGTTTTAAGGGGATTTTTGGGCAGTGTTTGGTTCAGTGGAGCTTGGGATTTTGGGTAGGCTGTAGACTAAGTGTCAAGAGCTCAGCAAGACTCAGAGTACACAAGTCTAGACTCAATGAAAATATAAAATACAGACTCGAAAACACACTGAGAGCCGAAGACTGAGCTGTCGTCTGTCTTGAACTGTTATGCAGACGTCGTGTGTGGTATTGAATTAATACAGATATTATTTAGTCAATGTAGTCAATATTTGGTTGACTGTGACTTTGTGTCAACACAACCAACTTAAATTTCAAGGATAAAAAATTTCTAAGGGGGTAGGATTGTAACTGACTGTTTAAAAAATGAGGGTAATTTTGTTATTTTTTATATTCTAATATTTTTGTGAATATTTATTTTTAAATATTATATTTTGGGGATTAGTTTAGTCGGGTTTGAGTTTCGTCTAGTTTTGACTTGTGTTAGTAGCCCGGGTAGTTTAGACTCTAGTCTGGACCCATGGCTTAGCTAGGCATGGCCCACAAACTCATCTCATTAGGCTCGTCTAGTTTTGACATGTTTAGTCATTTACAGTTTAGAACTTTAACCAATTTGACACCAATTTCTTACATGACTTAAATTAACCCAAGAGAAACTATTAGGGGCAAACAAGACTTTTCCCATTAGCCCTAAACCAACCCATATGGCCGGCCAAGAGAGGGGAGGGATTTATCTACATCATTTTCCAAGTAGCCTCAATTTCTTCCATTTTAGTGTTCTTCCCCAAACTTGAGAGTTTCCCTTTTGATTTCATATCCCAAATCCACTCATTTTTCCACCATTCCTCTCAATCCATCAAGGAAAGGGTCCCTACTAGGAGTGGGGAGCAAGAAGCAAGGAGAGGAGTCCATTTGCAAGGGATTCTCGTATCGGATCATTAGGATACAACTCCCAATAGGTATCTCTCTCTAAGCCCTCTCTATTTCATCTTTCCTTTGTATATTTATTAGTTTTGAATCCATAGGAACCACTCCCATGCATGAACCACCCTTAGGATTGATTTAGAAGCTCATTTGAGTCCTCATTTGGAAGTTGGGATAGGTTTTGTGTCACCCATAGAAGAATTCCGAGGGTGGCCCACCAAGTGTTTGTGTTTATGCCCCATAGGCTATTTAGACTTCTAATTTCAGATTTGAGCATGTTAGAGAATAGATTAGCCATGGTTATGATGTCCTATTTAGTTTTCATATGGATACCTATGTGTGTATCTTTGTATTTTAGCCTACAAGTCATGTTATATATGTAGAAATATCAATTTGGTATATATTTACATATGTGGGCTGTATATATATATATATATATAAATATATAAATATATATATATATAAATATATATATAAAAAAAAATATATATATATAAATATATATATATATATATATATATATATATATATATATATATATATATATTTGAGAACACTAAAGTATTATTGATGTATCAGGCACAAAATGCCGAAGCCTATACAAGTAAGCGCGCTAAGCGCCAAAAAACAGAAAACATCAATAACAAAATGAGCCAGGAGCCGGGCAACTCGTAAGGCCGGGTCGGGCTCGGGGTTAGGCCCGCGCCCTCCAGAAACTGTCCAAGGTGTGATGGCAGCGTCTGCTGACTTTGGATATCTGCCTGATGATTTCCCTGATCATCGAGTTGTAGTTGTTTGGACGACCTTCGTACCTGAATTTGTTTCGATTCTTCCAAAGCACCAAGATACCAGCGGCTGCGACGATCTGATGCCCATGAGACCTTTCCTAGATTACGAGAAGATCGCTGAAGCCTCCGACCGAATGAGTACTTCTGTACTTTTTTGATAGGCATGACTAGATCTGCGAAGCGAGGTCCCCGAAGAGGAGGACATGTTCAATAGTTTCGGGCTTATAGGATTTACAGCAGTGGCAGCACGATGCAAGGTTGAACCTAATAGAGGTAAGAGAGTCGTCGGTGGGGAGCTTTCAGCATAGCACTCTACAGATCAGAACGAACCATTTGTTGGGGATGCAATTCTGCCAGAAGGGGGCGATGATAGGGTTCGGAGTGCCGATGCCTCTGGCCACAATCCTGGCGGAGGCCAGCAAGAAATCACTGTTAGAATTGGGGGACCATCTCAAGGTGTCTGGGCAGTCACTGAGTCGTACTTCAGCGGCGGAAAGGCGGTTGGCGGCCTCCTTCCCAAGCCGTTCGGTCAACCGGTCCCATCTCCAGCCAGAGTCGATGTCCCATAAATCGTGAATTGAGCAGTTGGGGGGGAGGTCAGGGTTGGCTATAGGATGGCATCCCCAATCCACCTCTCGTGGCACATCGACGAGCTTCCGTTGCCTAGCTGCAGGCGGATGAGGGGTTCTGCGAGGATGCTGCCGTGAAGGATGTGTCTCCAGGTCGCAGAGGATCTGGTATTGGTGATGGCAATCGAGGGGTGGGAGTATCGAAAGTATCTGACCTTTATGAAATAATTCCAGAGCGAGTTGCCCAAGCGGAGTTTCCACCAAAGCTTCATGGAGTAAGCATCAACAATGGGCTGAAGACGGCTGAGTCCCAGCCCTTCCTCATCGGTTGGTTTGGCCATCGAGTCCCAACTGGCCCAGTGGTGTCTGTCCTTTCCTTCATTGTGCCCCAGAAGAAGCTGAGAAGAGGAATTCTAATGAGGAGAGAACCTTCTTAGGGTGGAGCAAACGACCAGGGTGTAGAGGGGGATAGAAGAGAGGACATGTTTGATGAGGATCATCTTTCCACCCGGCGAAAGGGTCGCGTTATGCCAACCCTCGATCTTTTTTTTGATTTTGCTCACCATGCCGTCAAAGATCCCCGAATTTGATTTTCCGTACACCAGCGGGCACCCTAAATAGGTAAAAGGTGGGTAGGCAGTTAAAAAAGAGGTCAGGTTGGAGGGGGCGGCCGAGTGGGTCCTATCGGCTTTGTGGTGGGTGTAGATGACGCCCATGGAGGTGTTGACTCGTTGACCCGAGCATCTGGTGTATCTTTGGAGCGTTCTGTGGACAACCTCCACCGAACCGATGTCTCCGGAGGAGAAGATGACGATGTCATCGGCGAAGGTGAGGTGAGTGATTAAAGGGCAACCGGTGGTGGTGTGGAAGTGGTGGTATCAGGGCGTGTTCGGCATAAGGTTGAGGTTTATGCTAAGCGTCTCGGCCGCAATAATGAAGATGGTGGAGGATGGAGGGTCTCCTTGCCTGACTCCGCGGCTTGATTTGAACAAACCCTCCGCTTGTCCGTTGGTGACAGTGGAGAACCAAGAGTCGCTGATGGATCAAAAAATGATGTCGATCCACGGCTCAGAGAAGCCGAAGTCCCGGAGCACTCATTTTAAGAATTGCCAGTCCAGGCGGTCATAGGCTTTCTCCATGTCAAGTTTGATGGCGACATTTCTGTCCCTGGATGGAAATTTCATGCAAGTGATCATTTCTTGTGCAAGGAGGATGTTGTCAGTGATGTTCCACCCGGAAACAAATTCGCTCTGTTTCTCATAGATGATCTTGGGGAGGAGGGTGGATATGCAGCTAGCGATGATCTTGGATACGATTTTATTGGTGAAAGTGCATAAGATGATAGGGCGGAAGTCTTTGAAGGTCTTCGGGTTTTCTTTTTTGGGGATTAGTATGAGGTTGACACAGGAGATAGATTTGGGGTACCTTGTCCCCTGGAAGAAGGCGAGAACGGCCTCGTGGAAGTCGTAATCGACGATATCCCAGTAGGAACGGATGAAGATGCCAGAGAAACCATCAGGGCCGGGAGCGTTGTGTTTGTCAAGAGCCCAGACTATGGACTTGACTTCTTCCGCGGAAGGGGGGTTACAAGCAGTTCGTTCTCTCGTTGATTGATCGAGTAGGGGATCTTGGCCAAAAAATTAACGTCCTTGACGACGACTTCTTTGGAGAACAATTTGGCATAGAAGTTCGTCGCAGCCTCTTGTATGCCCCGATGATCTTTGAGGACTATGTTATTTTCGTCGGTAATTTGGTACAGATGTAGCTGTTGTCTGCGGCCGTTGACGCAGGAATAGAAGAAGTGGGAGTTCTTCTCTCCATCGGTGTCCCAAGTCAGTCTGGCTTTCTGCATCCAGAATTCAGTCTCTACCTTCAGTCGGGACTTGATTAGAGCGCGGGTGAGGTTGAGTGCCGCACAGGACTCCGGCGTTCTGTCAGTGGCATAGAGGACCTCGGCACGGGTGACATCGTATTCGGCCTCGCGGATAGCCTGGAAGATGTTGTCGAAGGCTTGCTTGCTCCATGGCGATAAGGCTCTCCTGGTTGCTTTTAGTTTAGCCGCCACGCGGGTGAGGGGGTCGGGGTCATCGATGGATCGCCAGGCGCTGGCCACGATGTTTCGAAATTAAGGGTGATGTTGCCAGAAGTCGAGGAATCTGAAGGCTTTCTTGATGTGGTTGGTGTTGTTGTTAATCTCAATCAGAAGGGAGGAATGATCTGATTCGGTAGAATTCACGTGGAAGAGGTTGGAGATAAGACCCATGTCAGACCACCGATTATTGACCAAAGCTCGGTCCAGGAAGGAGTATTGTCGGCGCTCGCCTTCCTGCATGTTGCACCAAGTGAAAGCGTTACCAGAGAAATTGAGGGGTGACAAGTGGGCGTTGAAGATAAAGGTGTTGAAATCGTTCATGGTGGGCTGGGGGGGCGGGCAACCCCCAGATTTCTCTCCTTTGCACGTGATCGTATTAAAATCACTGATGCATATCCACGGAAGATTGATAAGTTGATGTGGATGTCTAGCAGAGTGTCCCAAAGGAACCTGCATTTGGGGATGTCGCAGCTACCGTGGATAGCGAAAAGCAGGCACCAGGAGCTGAGAGTGGAGTGCTCCATCCAACAAGTGAGCGCCCAACTCGAGTCGGAGATTGTTCCAAACTGGATTCCGACAGCAAAAAGGATCCATATGTCATTGCACCCGACAATGCCGGATGGGAAACCAAGCTGGAGTTGGATGGATTTGAGTCTTTTTTGAGGGATTTTGGGTTCGATAATAACTAATATGTCTATTTGGTGTAGTTTCCTGAGGCTTTTAATTCTTCTCATTGTAGGTTTATTCGCCAGCCCTCTCATATTCCATTCGAGGATGTTAATCATTGGGAAGGGGACCGAGTGGGAGGGTTGTTTAGTTTCGTGGCCGACCGTGTGGTCATGACCGAGGGCTCTTGGTTGGATTTATTCTTCTTGAGGTAGGATTTTTTTGGGGGCTATCCGGGTCGCAACGGTGTATTCGTCTGCCGTAACTGTCGGCCTCTGAGCTGAGGATCCTGTGGCTTCTGAAGTGGGAGAGACTGCCTCTTTCTCTATGTCTGCTAGAGCGCAAAGGGGGTTGAGGGGGTCCAGGAAGCCTGCTTCCTTGGCTTGCTCGAGTCTACTGACCGCTGCCAGGTCGAAGATGGCCAGGTAGTCAATGATGGGGCTGCTGGGGACAGTGGGAAAGGCGGCCGTCTGCGAAGGGGTTTTCGAAGTCTGTTGCATCTCCCGGTCGCTTTCGGAGGGATCTACGACAAAATAAGAGTTTGTAGTGCTCTGCTCGTCCGCTGTGGAGGGGGGGCGGAGGGGGAGGGCTCGTCAGGTTGTTTTCGGGTGGAAGATTTAGCAGGGTATCAAATTGGTTATTGAAGAGAATAGTTAGGGGCTTGTAGGGGACCATTGTCGTGCTCAGCGGTGGTCGTTCGTCGAGTCTGGGAGGTGTATTATTGTTTTCAAAATAGGTGTGAGAGTTAGGGAGGGGGAGTATTGGGGCTATAGTGGCGGATTGGTTCACCTTCGATAATTGTAGCTTTCTGGTAGCTTTTTTCTTGAGTTCCGGGTGTGCTCGAAAGCAGAACTGTGTGGTGTGGCCTCTCATCTGACAGTGCTTGCAGAATATAATGTTGTTGTCATACACCAGCAACTGGAAGATCGTCTTTCCCTCGAGCTCGAGCTGAATCCGGGCGGGGGGTCTGTTGATAGATCTAGTTCCACGACGATGTTCACGTAGTTACCCTTTGAAAGGTTGCGGGTTTCTTCAGCGATCGCTACAAGCATCCCGAATGAGCTGGCTATCATCTAGAGCGCTGCCGGGGCGAAGCAAACAAGGGGGACGTTGGGAAGTGTGATCCAAGCTGAAATGTTAGACGAGTCGACTTTGGGTTGAAGCTGGGGGACCATTTGACGATTTTGACACCTTGGCCGTCTATGTTGGAGGTGCCTTTCGCCCAGACTTTAGTGAAGTCCGAGTCGGTCGAAAGGTGAATGTGCATGTGCTTAGGGTCGAAAGGCGTGATCCTGTAAACAGATGAGAGACCCAAGCCTGCAATGGCTTTTTGTGCTTTGGTTATCTTATGACATCCTGAGGAGAACTTAAGCACGAGAGTCTTCGCGAAGGTGGAGGAGATGGAGAAGATCTCTTCTTCGGAGAAAGGAACTCGTAAGGGCAGGCCTTCGCGAGCGGTCGGTAGCACGATGTTAGGAAGGTTGATATCCTTAGCCGGAAGGGGACGAGCTGCCCTTTTGTCCGAACGCAGGATCTCTGCAAAGGTAGGGCCTGTGGAGGGGGGAGTCGCCGCGAGCGAATGAGAGGAGAGGGTGTGCTGTCCCAGCTGCGAGGGTGGAGAGGAGAGGGTGGGGGAGGTGTGTAATAGAAGAACCAGCGAGCCATACGTCGAAGACGACGGGACCGAACGCTGGAGGGCACGGAGGGTGCCGAACATCTGGCTCCGACTCCTGCGGCTGTCGACGATCGGAGGTCACCAAGGATGGTAGAAGGTGATCCCACCGGTAGACCAAGAGCGTAAGAGCGAGCTGATGATGGTGCATAGCTAAGGAAGGGGGCGCATAGCCGATCGCAGTGGGCGCATGACCCGAGGTGACAGTCCTCCAAAAGCTGGACGAGGAGCCGCTCGCGGGGGGTGGGCGCATAAGACATGAGCGTCCGGGGGGGGGGCGTATAGCCGAAGAAGAGTGGAACAGGAGTCTGGCTTGGGCGCATAGCCTCCCGAGTCCTGGGCTAGAGACCTCAGTAGGTGCATGCGAGCGACCGCGCAGGGAGAGCACGTACCCGCATTGAGTAATGTCTCATGGGCAGCTTCGCAAGGAGGGCACATACTTTAGCTGAGAGAGCGAACGTTATGCGCCCATGATCCCGCCACCACTAGGGTGCGCAGGATTTTTGAAATTTAAATAAGGCTTTGTTCGGGATCTAGGCTGGCCAAGCTGAGGCCCCGGGCGCCGGGGGCAGCTGCTGAAGAGCAAGAAGGCGAAGCGTCGGCCCGCATCCGGAGGGGGGCAGAGCCGAGGGCGATCGACGGTGGCCGCGGCCAACGGAGCAGCGGGGAAAGAGGGGGGTGGATCTCGATAGGGGCTTCTCGCCTTCTTGGGCTGGAGATGGTTGGACGCCGCTCGATCGCCGGGGGAGGGCGGACGGGGGGGCCAGCTTAGCTTGGGAGCTAAGTCGGGGAGGGCGAGGCCTACCATGGACAGCTGAGCTGTCGTCTGTCGGGCACCAGCCGAGGGGGGCAGGGCGCACCACGAAGTGCGGGAGGGGGGGACGAGGGCGAGAGGACGAAGGGTGTCCTGGGGCGCTCGGCCCCGCCGCCGAGGGCGCGCGAGGGAGGGGATGTCATACAGACATCAGAAGACAGGGGAAGAAGAAGAAGTCTATATTATATATATATATATATATATATTTATTAGAGTGTGGTTGTGGTTTGTTATGTAGATGTTTATATATGTATATAATGTGTGTGTGTTTGTGGTGAGGGGAGAAGTGCATGTGTGTGAGTGTGCTTGAGGGGGGTTCGTGAGTTGTAGAGTGTTAGTTTTTGTGTGTGTTGTGTGCTTGTGAGAAGAGGATAATGTGTGTTAGTAGAGGAGGGGATGGGATGCGAGTGAGTGAGATATGTATGTGTTGTACTAGATTTTATATTTGTCTTGAGATGTAGTGTGTTTGAGTGCTTGTGTGTTTGTATGTGGAGAGAATGGTTAAGTGAGATGTTTATGTGTTTGTGTGAGTAGTAGAGAGGGGGGGAAGAGAGGGGCAGCAGCAGCTGTAAGTGGGGCAGCAATAGCAGCCAGCAGCAGCACTAAGCTGTATTCTGACCAGCAGCAGCAGCCCATGGGGGCACTTGGCTGCAGCAGAAGCACTAGGCTACCCTTCCCCCTACTTGTGAGTGAGTGTGTGTGTGTGGTTAGATAATTAGTATCTTGTATGAGTGTGTGTGTGGTTAGATGTTAGTATCTTGTATGAGTGTGAGAGTGTGGTCTTGTTTAGGTTGGTTACATAGATGGTTAGAAGTTGGAGATTAGTTAGGATACTAGATATCTTATAAACTAGTATATGTTAGAGTTTAGTTAGTTCCTATATATATATGATATAGTTAGATATTAGTATCTATATTGATAGTTAGATAAGTTAGTATATATAAATATAGTTAGTACCTTAGTTTAGTATCCTAAGTTATTATAAGATATTATCTTAGATATGTTAGTGAGTTAGAGGTAAGGTATTAGTTAGGATATCTAGGATATCTTGGTACCTTAGGATATGTTAGTATCCTAGGTATCTAGAATTAGTGTCTCAGGATATAGATAGTGGTATCTTGAGATACCTATAGTGGTATCTTAGGATATCTTGAGCTTTACCTTATCTTAAGGTAATGGTTTTACCTACTAGGTAAGGAAGGGGGTTTACCTAGATACTAAGGTGTCGAAGTAAGGTATTGGTTATATAATGGCTTGGGGTAGATAGATAGATGCTAGATAACTAAAGTTTTGGGTATTGGATGTTAAGGTATTGTACCTTGACTAAGGTACTGGACTTCCAACCAAGGTATTGGTATTGGGATAACAATAGGGGGTATATGGTATCTTGGTATGTAATGACTAGAAATAGGATATTTGACTTAGATTTGACCTTGTTTGACCAAGGTTGACTATTTTGACTAAAAGTCAAAGTATAGACAACATCTAACCTAGATTGGACTAGGAGTTGACCAGTTGACCAAAAGTCTACTGTAGGTCAACCATTGACCCAGTTTGACCTAGATTGGACTAAGAGTTGACCAAAAGTCAACTGTAGGTCAACCATTGACCCAGTTTGACCTAGATTGGACTAGGAGTTGACTAGAATTGACCAGTTGACCAAAAGTCAACTATAGGACAATTATTGACCCACTTTGACCTAGATTGGATTAGGAGTTGACTAGTTGACCAAAAGTCAACTGTAGGTCAACCCTAAACCTAGTATGACCTTGTTTGACTTTGTTTGACCTAGTTTGACTTAGCTTGACTTAGTATGACGTAGTTTGACTTAGATTGCAAAGCATGCACTAGAAAATCAGGCCTAACACTGTCAAACCCTATTTAACTCATTTATATCTCATCTTTTGGTTTGTGACTTCACTCTGAGCCTCGATTCACTGTTGATATTTTCCACTAGATCTCAGGCAAGTACATTCTCTGATAATATTTTTTTAATTATATCTTATATGTTTCTTGTATTTAGTGTAGATATCCTGGTTCTCTTAACACATTGTTCACGCGGAATGGTATTTGTCTGGATCCCATTATAAGATGTTATTTCTTGTATTTCTTGGTATATCTTGTGCAAACCATGTCCTTGTTCCTTGTGCATTATATAGACACGATTCCTGTGAAGGCTCGCGACCTTTTCAGAGAATCTGTGTCATAACGTGTCATAGTTGGATCCACTATACTAGTCGGGATTGGGGGTATTAGCGTAGATATGTCATCAATACTCTCCTTATATCAAGTCTTAAACCTTGAAATGTGTTAATCATACACCGTACGTATGATTAACCAGGCCAACTCTTGTATCATGTTCCTAAGCCGATCACATGTTTAAACTAGTGGTAACTCATATAGATAGTAGTTTCTTGATTTCCGTATATGATATACACTGTTCTCTTGCTCTTACATTCATTTACAGTCCTGATATGCCTTACCATGATTCATGTATGTATCACTTTACCTTGTATATTCTCTCTATTTACTGCTACATATTCTTTATCGTCTAACTAGAACTATTATTAGAAATTTGTGCTCGTTCTATCCTGATTGGATATGTTGACAAAATTTTACAGATAATGGCGAGGACGAGTGTCCTACCTACTATGGTCCTCATGACGTAGGGGGCATAGACCGGGTGGCCCTAGTCCAGCAGGGGTTAGTTCCAGCTGATGAGGCACTAGTGGTAGCTCAGCTAGATTAGTTTGGTACTAGACTTTGTCTCCAGATAACACTTGGCATGTTATTATTTTAGAATTTGTGTTAGAGATTGTGGACTCTGAGACTCTGGACTTGTATTATTTTTGTGTCAAATTTTCTGGATATTTTCATATCTTGTTGTCTTTACTTTTTTCGTATCTTCTATCTTTCTTAGAATATTGTGATTGAGTATACTATATTGTCATTGCTTGTCCTCCGTTTGGATTTGACTATCTCGATCGGTTTTGATATTATAGTTATTGTTAGATAGTATACCTAGACAGCGTTCTACGTCATTTTTGCGGCGTAGGCTGGGACACTGTCACGCACTTGTGCACCTACTCCGGGTGCGGGTCGTGACATAACCTGTCTAGGTAATCATCGCCGAACGGAGGACTAGTAATGACATGATCATACTCAATCACAATGACTAAAGGAAGATAAATGTCATAATAAAAGATAAAAATATCATGAAATGAAATATCCAGAGAAGTCTAACATGAACATAATACAAGTCCAGAGAGTTTAATAGTCGTCTATTCTAAATACAAGTATAAAAACAATAACAGGCCAAGGGTCATTAAACTAGAGACAAATCAAGTACAATGTAGCCAAACTGAGTTGCTAAATGAGCCTCCTTAGCTGGAGCTAAATCCTCCTGAATCAGAGTCTCCCGATCTACGCCTACTACACCTTGTGGGCCGTAATAGGTATGGAAACCGCCATCTGAAAAATGTAGGACCGATTGTAGGAACGAGTTGTAAAGCGCAATACTCTAGAGGGGGGGTGAATAGAGTAGGCAGCGGAATTTAATTATTTAAAAATGTTAGTAACAAGATTACAGAATAATAATCACAACTATGTAAAGTAAAGGCAGAGATAAGAATACAAACGCAAAGACAGCGATGTATACTGGTTTCCCTCTATTGAGGACTAATCCAGTCGGTAGAACTCTTGCTACCAGTTGAATCCACTATTGGCAAAATCACCACAAGTTTTCATCCGAAGATCTTACAACTTCTACAACGCGAGCTTTGATCCCAAGTACTCGACCAACTTCAATTGTGAAGTGTGTAACTTCAATCAAGCCTCTGATTACAACCACTCTGAAACTTCTAGACCGTACCGCACTGGCAAATCGACTAGAGGATTATAACTGGCTTGGGATTTGAAAATAAAAACTCAGAATACTTTGGAAGAAGTAGTAGGCTTATAGAGAAGAGATATGAAAGTGAATGAGTGAGTTGAAATGATCGAAATCCTTCTCTATTTATAGTTTTTCCAAAGGCAGAATTCTGACATAATTCGGGCAAAATTCGGGCAGAACTCGATGAGAAAATCTCGTTGGGATCCGTAACTGCCGGAAGACCAAGTTCAAAAAGCAACGTTCACTAACTGAACTCTGGCCGAACTCTGGCCGAATTCTGGCCGAACTCTGGCCAAATTCTGTCCGAGTTCTGTTGGAGTTCTGTCAGGGTTTTTGCAAACTGGTTTTAGGCTTTTTGAAAAGTCAAACAGTTAGCAATATGCTATTTGGACGACGATGGATTCATGAATACATGATCGTGCCCTCCACTCTCCATTAGTGCACGAAGTATATGGCCAGCGACGGGATTATCAAGATCGAGTTTGCTAACATCGATCCCTTCATACTGTACGGATGTTGATATGTATAAACCAATCCAATGGGACGACGATGCCAATGATGCCGACGATGAGGCAGAAAGCGCAGTTACCGCTGAAGAACTATTGAGGGTTCGATTGAGGGGAAATCTCCCCAGACATCAGCCCCTCTCATCATCAAGCATCGAGGCAAAGCTCCGGCTAGATCATCCTCGAGCATGTCAGAGGATAGCTAGGAGCCTATGCAAATAAGGCTTCCTCGGAAGGCTTCAAAGCTAACTCTGAAGTCACACGAACATCCGACTGTAGCCCCCTGGGTAGTCGTACTAAAGGGGAAACGTCCTTCACCTTCTCCCGCAATAGCCTTGGTTCTCAGGGATAAAGAGTTGAGAGACTACATATGCGCCAATACCGAAGCACATTCTTTTGATGATGTAATCCCTCTGGATAAAATTTTGCATTTTATTAATAGAAAGTTGTCTTTGAATTACTCTTGTGTGCATTGGAACACTTGGTATTTCTTAAACAATACTCTATATATGCTGCAAACACAAGTGACAACCGCCATCCTCGTAAGCCTAGTTGTCTCTTGTTTGCCATTAAATATCAGGAACAAGAGTTACAGAGGAATTGAACTTGATTGCAAACTCGCTTGTACAAGAGAAATCATAGAAAGAAATCCTAGGAAACAATCTAAGTACAATTGTTTACTTTTTGATTCTGGGGGGTGACGATGGAGGCTCGGAAAAGTGTAGCAACTCTGCCTTACTCCTTGGACTATTTGATACGATCTTTGCTCTTGAAGAAATTGCCCTTTGTAGGTTGCCAGCCTTTTGCATGGGTGTGGTACCCTGCTATTTATGGTAGTAGATATCTTGAGCCGTATAGATGGCCACGTTTCCATGTGTCTACAACAGCACACAAAGACCCGCTCTTTGACCGCCAGCTAGTGACTTGTAAAGATTATGTTGCAGCAAATCTGGGGTGTTGAGACTTGGTCAGCCTGCCATGTGTCCTATCGCAGGATAGTATAGTCGGCTTCAGTCATTTTGAGCAGCATAGGTCTTTTAGTGTTCGGCCATGATAGACTGCATAATACTCATGCGGCTTAAGTCGCAGTCTCCTTAGTCCGCATGTAACTTGGAGACTTTTGAGCCACATAGATTCTATATTCTGGGCCACATAAAGCACATAGATTTAGCCGCATAAGGTTCATGCGGCTCGGGTCGTAGTCCTTCTGGCCGTATGGCCATGTCCAGGTATGTGGACCCTATGTCATGTCTTATCTTCTTTTTGTCAGAGTGTTAGCTGTCAGTTTTGTCAGTTTTGACAGAGTTTGTCAGCTTTATCTGAAGGTCCAATCATCTTGGCTGCATAAGCGACTCTTCCATCTGCGGCTCAAATCAGTCTGGTTGCTTTTTAATATATAATCTGAGATAGTGAAGATGGGTCGCAGGGGGCATATCGAGTCTGTCATACGACTCTTCTTTATGCGGACCAATTTGGCCCAAAGTACTCATACGGTCAGTTGTGATCCGCATGAATCCCATATTTTCTATGCTTCTACAAGACCCCCTTCAATGTTTTCAAATTGCAAATTTGGAACACTTTGAATAGGAAGCATGGAGATAGGTCAAGCCGCAGGGAGTTCTTCGAGTCAAGAGAGACCTTGAGCCGCAGGAATATTTTGAACTGCAGGGAGATGTTATGCCGCAGGAAGATCTTGTGTCACAGAAAGATCCCATCCAGACTGCCAGCTGTCACTGCTGCATTTAATGTCTGATTTGGTTTTGGATTTGGGTTCTGTTTTTGAGATAAAGTTGACGGTTACTAAGGATAAAATTCCCAAACGTCATTATTATCTTTAATGGACTCGAGAATCGAAGCGGCGCTCCTTATAAATATAGGTTGTTCAGAGAGGGATTTTTTCTCTTTCATCATCTCCTCCTTCATCTTTTATCATTCTTTCTGTCCCAGTTAGCCATGGCTCCAAAAGCGTTCAAGTCGACTGGTGCTGCGGCCAAAGGGAAGGGACTCGCCTCTCCGTCGAGAGCTGCAGACTCTCTTTCCATTCATCCTGACGTGTAACCCCCCATCAAGTGTAAGGAGGTGGGAAAACGATGACTTAATTTTGAACGGCCATATTGCATATTTTATGCGCGGGCCTATCATATATATTGCCTCTGTGCTTTATGCATGATCGATGCATGCCCTATCTTATTGTACCGCAATATGATGGGCCCGCATAGCTAAAGAGTAAACTTTATTTTTTTCTATCTATTAACCCCCCTTTTTTCATATTTTGTAGTTGTCTCGCTAGCAAATTTCTCCAGGACCGGTATCGGTGATTTTGGGCATGGTGAAGATGCAATGCTTGACACACACATCAGAGATCTCGTACCCCTTCATGCTTTGGAAGGGTTTTTTTGAGATAGTAGGAAGAACCTTCATACATCGAAAAGTCGGACGGTGGTGGGGTGTCATCGTTAAAGTTCTGTTTTTACGGCTCTCCAAGTAGGCAAAAGCAACACTAGGGATGTTGTTTTGAAGGTATGGTCTTTTGGAGGAACGGGCCTATGATGTCCGCAATACGGAGGAGATAAAAGCATACTATATTTGCCTTCATCCGTGCAGCTTCTCGAAGATTCAACAGCCTTGTTTGCTTCTCAGCAGTAAAACATGACTTCTTTCGAGGGCCACGAAACTGCTCTTTGATGAAGGCGAAGTGCGGCCAAGCTGACTAAACTATGTGTTGCTGGATTTTCCTTTCTTTTTTTTGCTGCTGATGTAGTCCTATAAATGTAACTGATTTTGAATAAACAGAATACATTCACTCCATTATTTGCTTGTGGTATCTGTGGTGCTTGTACTAGAGGGTTTAATACAGCATTTGTGTTTGATAAAAGACATCCCACTGTGGGACTTTTTTTGGACCTATTGCCCTTTTGTGCATCTCAAGATGCGAGCAATAGATTTGAATGATATTTTGTGGACCTATTACCTTTTTTGTGCACGGATGGTGCGAGTAATAGATTAGGACAACTTCTGTGGACCTATTACCCTTTTGCGCACTGGTGGTGCGAGTAATAGATTTTGAGATAAAACCCAACAGAGGTAATATGGACGTGATAGGTTTTGTGGTCTTAACACCATGTCTTTTATCCCGGATTGGGTACAGGTCTTAAGTCGGGAGACTATAGGTATCAGAGGTAATATGGACGTGACACACGATAATCAGGAATAATCTTTGGTGGACCTATTACTCTTCTGCGCACTGGTGGTACGAGTAATAGATTTTGAGATAAAACCCAATAGAGGTAATATGGACGTGATAGGTTTTGAGGTCTTAACAACATGTCTTTTATCCCGAGTTGGGTACAGGTGTTAAGTCGGGAGACTATCGCTATCAGAGGTAATATGGACGTGACACGCGATAATCAGGACTAGGAAGTTTGTTCAGAGATAATGATAAGTCGGGCAGACTCCTGTGTGATAAAGCATTAGAGTGGAAGTTCAGAGGTATCAGCATACATGACTCGCCACTCAGGGAGATGTGATGTGAATCTACTCGGAGTAAATAGAATGTGAGTTCAGAGGTACTTGGTGTACATAACTCGATGGTCTGGGAGATTTGGTAGTTCGAGGAAGTAGCAGCATGTCCTTAGACATAGTATTTCTTCAGGAAATTTGTCGTTTATGGGTATCATGAGCAAGTCTCCGTTCTGCTTCGCGAGTCGATATGCGCCGTTTGAGAATACGGTCTCGATGATGAATGGACGCTCCTACTTGGGCTGGAATTTGCCGACAGTTTTGTGAGTCATGATCATCGATCTGCGAACGGCCAAGACGAGATCGCCTATTTAGAATGTCCTCTACTTGACTTTTTTATTAAAGGTCCGAGAGATGCGTGCTTGATAGAGCTCGATGCTTTGCTGAGCTTGCAAGCGCTTCTCGTCTAAAGCTTCCAATTCTTTTAACCGTCGGCGGTAGTTATCGTCCGATGTCAACCGATAAGTAAAGGCCACACGAAGTGAGGGGATCTGAGTCTCCAATGGAAGAACTGCCTCGCTTCCGTACCCAGAGAGAACGATATATTTCCTGTAGCCGTCCGACTCATAGTACGGTACGCCCATAAGCATTCGCCCAACTTATCATTCCAGTCGCGTTTGTTTGAAGACACGAACTTCTTGAGAAGCTTGATTATGGTCTTGTTAAAGGCTTCGACCAGGCTATTAGCTGATGGGTTGTATGCTGTTGAAGCAACATTCTGAATCCGATTCTTATCACAGAATCGATAGAAGGTATGGCTTGCGAACTACGGACCATTGTCATGAATGATCCTCCGTAACAGTCGAAAATGGTAAATGACATGATATTTTATGAAACTGATCACGTTTGATATCTTTACCTCTGCCAGCGGAACAGCTTTCGCCCACTTGGAGAAGTAGTCGGTGATTGTAAGTATAAACCGGTACCCTTTGGACGACGGCGGTGTGATTGGGCCAATGATGTCCATTCTTCATGTTTCAAATGGCCAAGAGGCCACCATTGGGTACAAGAATTCGGACGACAGATGTATAAAATCTGTGTAGATCTGACAAGCCTTACACTTCTTTGCATAGTTGACTGTGTCTACTACCATCGTAGGCCAGTAGTAGCCCATCCGACGGAGACGATCATACAACTTCGGTCCAGGTTGGTGAGTGTGGATACACACAAAAAGAAAAAGAAATGTTGTCTTTTCTTTATTGGCGTAAGGCACCACAAATTGAGTACGCCTGAGAGATCCTGCGCTGAGGATCCCCGAGAACAAAAAGAATTCGGGAGAATAGGACGATGGAGATCGAGCGACAGTTGCTCCATTACTCCGTTGACACTTCGATTACAAAAGTAGGAGAAAACCTATGAAAATTTCTAACTCTCGGCTCACTAGCAAGAAGTGCAGCATTTTGGCTCTTGAAAATTCTCTCCGTTCTGTGTTTTGAAGAGGGATGAAACCCCTTTTTATAGTCGTTCTTGAGCTGGAAAGATGTTATGCGCCCACATGAGGGAACACACTAGTTTTCATGTGGGCATATAGTCCTACTTTGGGCGCATAGGACATAGGCGAATGCAAAATGTGTGATAGTGGGTTGATCGTGGTGCTGACGTGGCCGTATGCTTCAGTGCACGACTGCTCGTGGAGACTAACGTGGCCGTATGCTTCGGTGCACGATTGATTGTGGGTTTTACCAAATTGGGGGCTGTTCTGGCTTCGGCGCATATTCCGAAACAGAGCTATGTGCCCCCTTCTGGAGGAGCCTAGAGTGGGCACATAGCCCACTCTGCTGACTTAGGCACATATGTCTTCTTTGGTGACTTGGGCGCATATGTCTTCATTGATGACTTGGGCGCATATGTCTTCATTGGTGACTTGGGTGCATGGTTTTTACTGGTGACTTGGGCACATGGTTGTCAGTCTGCTAAAATTTTCATGCTTCTACAAGACCCCCTTCAATGTTTTTAATACTTGAACGAGTTCGAAATACTTTGAAAGAAGCATGGACCATCATCTCGTGATGAAGTGGACGCATAGCATGGCTCTTCCTTTTGGGCGCACAGTATTTGGCCAGTCTGTCAGAGAGATGGTTGTTAAGATCTTCCTTGAAAATCTGAACTAACATATTCATCGGGGTAGAATTTGAAGCGGTCTATCCTTCATGCGTTGCCCATGTCAGCACGTGGCAGTCACATAATGTGCAAGAGACTGGGTCTTCACGTGGGCACATAAGTCATAGTGGGCGCATAGTACTCAGTGGGCACATTGGCGCATAGGAGTAGTGGACGCATAGCATATGGCCCATGCCTATAAATAGGCTTTTGAATAGAGAGAAAGTTCATTATTTTCTTTTCTCTTAGAATTTTTCAAAAAGACTTCTCATCTCCTCTCTGCACGAACCATGTCTCCCAAGGCCGCCAAGTGATCTGCGAAGGGCAAGGGGGCCGCACCGAGTGGCTCTCCTTCCGCGACAGCGTCCTCGCCAGTCCAAGACCCGATCTTTGGTGAGGCTGCGCCTTAAAACAAAGTCTTAAGCGTTAATTTGTGACGCTCAGACTTTTCTTCTGCCTGGGCATATGCGCCCTAGACAACATGCTTCTGTGAGCATTCATATGCGCCTACAGAAGCATGCGCCAACACTGTGGTATGTTATGCGCCCACATGTTGCTATGTTATGCGCCCACATGCAGTTGCATGTTATGCGCCCTCATACTGCTGTACGTTATGCGCCTATATATTATTTTGGGCGCATAACCCTTTTGGTGCATAGCCCTTTGGGCACATAAGATTCCTCCAGCACTTAGTTTTTCCTATGGATTATGAGTCTGACTTTCTCTTCTGTCCTTGCAGTTAACATGTTTGTCCCAGAACTTGATGGAAACCCTTTCGGCTCTGCTTGTCAGGTCCTCGGTACCAGTCTCATAACCAACATGATCAGCAAGGTTCAAGCCAAGATGAGTCAAAACCAGCCTATGGAATGGAAACTCGCAATACATAAATAGGATAAGACCTTCTTGAAGCAGATGATTAACGATGAGAAGTTCTTGTTTGGAGGGGCACGTCATTTCAAGAAAGCTGTACTTTCTGTTCGGCGACAGTGTGGGGTTCGAAGATGGCGAGACAATACGCTTGGGAAACCCAATGGTTATTAGTCCGAAAAATCAGAGGATATGGCTACCGTCGATGGAGCGTCAGTATCTTTGTCTGCTTTTACTGTCTTAGCCGTGCGGTGACAGATGAACTGGAGCTAACTCCTGAGCTCCTCGGGGTCATCTCTAGAAGAATACAGTTCGACTCAGGCGATCGGTAGAAGGACACGTTTATGTGTGTCAAGTGCTCTGCATCTTACTCTACGAGCGGACTGCAACCTGGTGCTATAATGAACGACATTCCGACTGACCTCCATCCTTATGTCGCTGACACGTTTTGAAATTTTATGATGTCAGCGGACGTGTTGTATCCCGTAGGAAAGATATGGATGGAAGGCTGGATGTATCCAGCTTCGTTCTGGAGCAACATCACTGGCTGGGTGCTTTCCACGTATGAAGCCACCCTGAAGACTGCTGGCCTTTATTATGCTATTTGGGCCACCCAATATGGCGTAAGGGTCAACTGGCCAATGTTTGTCTCTTTGGCGGAGTTATATAACCTTCATACCTGTACCTTCTTTACTCCTGGTGGGGAGATAGGATTGGCTCTCCACGAGATGCAAGAAGTGTCGAAGCTTTCCTGGGGCATGGAGTCGTATGAAGAGTACGTGACTTGTGATGAGGAGCTCCGAGATCGAAAGAATGAGAACTCTGAGATGATTGATGTATACAAGGAGTTACTTTGCCACCTCCTCATCTGTCATAGGATTAACAAGAAAGGGAGAAACGAGGGGGCCAATCCCTACACAAGAGCTTGGACGGGCTACGTTTTCGTTCAAAGAGAAGGAAAGGATCCAGCCTCCTTTTCAATTTTAAAGCCTATGACCAAGTTCGAGATAGAAGTTCGGATGGCAGATTATGAAACGACGGATACTGAGGACAGTGATGATCCTGAGGGGATGTCCCTGATTGGCTACTACTTTTGTCAAGCTGAATATCCATTGTCGGAAAAAGCTGTGCTGGCAGCTTTCTTAGTGATCTGGCTTTATGACTGCATAGTGCCTGGAGGTTCATGGACTACTGAGAGGACGAGCCGGAGCATAATACTTTCGGCCGTAAAGCTGGCGTTTGGATACCGTCTCATCTTGCTTCCTGCGATGGTTTGTGCTACTAGGCGGGGTCTACGGGACTTTGTTAGAAACATAGTAACTCCTGATGGCAGAGCCAACTTCGCCCGGACCAAACTTTCATATCATTTCTTGATGGGGTGGCTGCTATTGCATTGTCCTACCCTGATGAATGTTGGGTCGGTGGCGGACTCTTTGGCGGGAGATGCCTTTTCTTCATAGATTTTGTGATACGAGTTGGACAGTCATGGGTATACCCGCTTACATAAAGGCTTTGAGCTTCTTATAAAACTATGAGTTCTTCAGAGTATCTTCTTCGTCCGACAGCGGTAATACAGGAGATATCTTAGTGGATGAGGGAGTTTATGCCACTAGTTTGACTGCTGGGGCGTTTCACTGGCTTCAGTCTATTAGACCGTCGCATCTGGTGCTCCAAAACAGGAACCATGCCTATTTGGAGCCATACTTGCCGAGTCATTTCGTTTGGCAGTCTGTCTACAGCCAGCTCCTTTTGGGAAATGCTAGCCCATATTTGGAATCAATAGGCAGCTTGATAGACGGGACGCGTGCTTGGATGTGTTACAATACTGGGTGTACGGGGGCAGTCTTCACCCTGCCCTCGGATAAGCCTGAGACCCATCTCCGCTATGCTGCCACCCAATTTTATGTTTAGATCAATACTTTTTATCCTCGGTATGATCGTGAACAGAGCTTGATATTGGGGACTCGATTTGGCCCACTTTTTGTAAAAAAGGCACCGAAGGGCCGTAAGAAGGAGAGTATTGCTCCAACCGTAAAACCAGTCGTAGTACCGTGAACGAAAGATATCCTTAGGGAGCCAGCAGTGTCTCCAAAGGAGGACACAAAAGATGATGATTCTGCTCCTCTCAATCCTCCTCAGAAGAGGAAAGCTTCAACTGAATTGGCCCAGGAGCCAACTTTAAAGCGAAAGAAGAAGACTGTCGCCCTAAGGAGAGCCAGGGAAGTGGGTGCTAGCTCACCTCCTTTGAAAAGGTCTTCCCGGCAAACTGGATGAGGTGGAACGACGTCGCAGGCCGTTACTGTTCAAGAGGAAGATCCCTTCCTAGACTCCATAGCCGTTCTGGTCAAAGCTTTAGAGGCTTTCTTACCCTTGCATTTGTCCTTTGCACAGGACCCTGAAGTTGTAGCTGAGGCAGGTGCCTTCTTATCTGAAGAGGTAGATATGACGACAGTATCCCCTACTCGTCCTCGACCGATGGATGAGGGCGGGTCTTCTTCAGTTGTAAGATTTGAGCGACGGGATGATCAGGGCGAAGGACCAGACCATGACGGCAATCAAAAGATCAGTCCCTTCTATGATATTTCTTTGGGGGAATGTCTGCGATAGGAGCTGTGATGAGGGACTTAGAAGTCCAATCGGCTCATCCTCCTGTGGGTACGTTATCTTTGCGCCTCTCTTCGGATGAAATTTTTTGACTTCGATTTTATGAGCTCCTCGTAAGGCTGACTACGACTGTATGTCCCCTTGTAGACAAGGAGAAGAAACCATTCGTAAAAATAACCCCAGACAATGGAGAAGGAACAGAAGTTGTTTTCGGCTCCTCCGAATTTGCTGGTGCGGAGGGTGCTGTTAGTGAGCCGATATCGGCTGCAGGAGGAGAGGTTGAACAGCCTACTGAGGGGGCTGTTGCTGAATCTGCTCCCATTCCAACAGGAATTATGGAAGATACCAGGCCTGATGCCGCTCGAGGCCTTGATATTATTCTTGTTGAATAGCCTGGGCCTTCTCTCGGTTTCCCTAAAGCCAAGAATGATGACGTAGCCCAGGCTGGCGCTAAGTATGCCGAAGGTACACAATTACAACTCTTTCGTATTTTTTCCTTTTTTTTGTTACTGATGTATATATTATTTTCTTGTCAGGTTTAGCTTCTTGTCAGGTGTCCCTTCCTGGAGCGAAAGAAACTCTCCTAGCACCCTCCCCAACGACCTCCACCGAAGACGACGAGATGGCCCAGGAAGTCGTCAAAGCTTTCTACTCTGTGCTGAAAGTAAAGCTTCCTGGAGTCCTGAATTGAAACGCTTCTTTGGCCCTGTGAAGGCTGTTGCCGAATGCTAAGTGGCGACCCTTGAGAGCATTACCGGCTATGAAGAGCGGGCTAATACTCTGATGAAGGTTTTGAATGTTCTAGAGGGTCAAGTTGCCAGATTCTGGGATGCCAAACAACGGAGCCCGACATCGTTGTTTCGTGCAGAAGACGAGGCTTTGCTCACGGCTCTCGCAGAGGAAAAGGCCACTTTCCAGGCGAGGAAGGATGCCCTCGTTCAAGAGATCAGCGAATTGCTGATCAGTATGGTCAGTTCAACGCTGCAAGTGAGGCACGTGCTTCCTTAAAGAATAAATTGGCTGTACAGATTATCGAGAAGTATAATCACATCATGCAGATCCAATGCGAGATTGCTCAACTGGAAGACAACTTAAGGACAGCAACAGCTGAGCAGGAGGACTACTTGGCTCAGGGTGCCATGACTGCCACCACTTCCGCCTATTTAAAAGAACAACTGGTGACATTGGAGGGAGAGCACATGAGTCTGATCCTTTTCGAGGATGAAGTTGCTCGTCAAGAAGAGGTGCGCCGTCGAGCTACCGTGAAGTCTGAAGCCAAAATTATGGCCCTAAGGGACAATATCAATCGACTATGTATCCCTTAGATTTTTTGTTTATAACTGTTTCTTCCAGCCGTCATGGCTCTTGTACCCCTTTTTTTCGTCTCTCGATAGACGTTCAAATAAAGAATAAAGAATCTTTTAGCTTTCAAAATTTATGAATGTAATTTTGTGAAATATCGAAACCTAGAGGTAATATGGATGTAGTAAGGATATTTCTGGTAGGTATCCCGCTGGAGAATTTGATGTGGACCTATTATCTGTTTTATATTCAAGTTTTTTTAATATAGATAATAAATTGAAAGAAGCTGCTAATAGAGGTAATATGGACTAATAGCAGAGGATATTCTATATCTTACCAGAGGTAATATGGTCGTGGAAAGATATAGAACATGAGGTAGGAGTGGATAATTCGGAGATAATATAGACGTGATTATCCTTGATAGACGCTTTTGCTCAGAGGTTATATGGACATGGCAAAACATTCCTTAATCATTCCACTTGAGAAATAATTATCGGAAAACAATTCAGAGGTAATAGGGACGTGACTTGTTTTCATCAAACCGAGTTTGGACAGAGTCGAAAACGGGAATGATTCTACTGGTGAAATATTTTAGAGGACCTATTATCCAAGGCGTATTCAAGACTCTTGAAATACGGATAATAGTTAGATAATTTTTCGAATTACATAAACATCGCATTGTACATTTACATGACTGAACATAAGTGAACATTATTTACAAAAGGTTACACATAATATTTTTTTAGGAACTTGCTGTTGATAGGCATCATGATCAAGTCACCATCAGGCTTGGTTAGTCGGTACGCACCGTTAGAATACACCGATTCTATAACCAAAGGTCCTTCCCATTTAGGCTAAAATTTTCCTTTTGTTTTGTGCGTCATGACCATTGGTCTTCTCACTACTAAGACTAGATCACCAACTTGGAAGATTCATTCCTTCACCTTTTTATCGAAGGCTCTGGAAAGGCATGCTTGGTATAGCTCAATGCGCTACTGAGCTAACAAGCATTTTTCGTCTAGCGCTTCGAGCTCCTGTAGTCGCAGGCGGTAGCTTTCTTCGGTAGTCAACTCACTGGCTAAGACTACCCGAAAAGAAGGAATCTGGATTTCTAGAGGAAGAACTACTTCGCTCCCATAAACCAGAGAGAATGGCGTACTGTCTGTTGGAGTCCGGACCGTTGTACGATAGGCCCATAGACATTCGCCGAGCTTCTTATTCCAATCGTGCTTGTTAGAAGACACGAACTTCTTGAGGAGTTTAATAATGGTTTTATTGAAGGCTTCTGCTAGCCCGTTAGTCGCTGGATTGTAGGCAGCAGAGGCTATATTCTGGATTCGATTCCTATCGCAGAACCGATAGAATGCATGGCTTACGAATTGTCGACCATTATCATGGATGATCCTGCGAGGTAGGCCGAAGCGGTAGATAATGTAACGTTTGATGTAACAGATCATGTTCGACGCCTTCACTTTGGTGAGCGGTATAGCTTCCGCCCATTTGGAGAAGTAATTGGTTATGGCTAGAATGTACCGATGTCCTCTGGAAGATGGCAGGCTGATTGGGCCTATGACGTCAATGCCCCAGGCTTTAAAAGGCAAAGATACTGCCGTAGGGTGTAGAAACTCCGAAGGTTGATAAATGAAATCGGCGTGGAACTGACAAGCCCTACACTTCTTTGCATATTCAACAGCATCTACTATCATCGTGGGCCAATAAAAACCTATTCATCTGAGGCGATTATATAATTTGGGGCCTGGTTGATGTGCACCACAAATTCCTTCGTGAGCCTCCCGGAGTGCATGTTTGGCTTCTGTGTCTGATAAACATCATAATAGTAGCCCGTCGTAAGAGCATCGGTACAACATCTTGGTAGCTGTGTCATAGTAAAATATGAGGGATCGTCTTTGGATAGACACTGCTTCCTTCGGTTCCTCGGGGAGGATTCCATAGACGACATAGTCTATGAAAGGAAGTCTTCAGTCTTTAACGTCGACATTTTTTCGTTGGGTAACTGTGATGAATATGTAAGGCATCTTTTACACAGAATAGTTCTCGACCAGACACTGTGATCGACTGCTGAGTATTGGTAGGGCTGGTCAATGAAGCAATGAGACCGACTAGAGCATCTGCTTCTATATTCTGTAGTCGAGGCACGTGCTCGATGAAGAATCCAGCGAAAGTAGACGCCAACTCGATTGTCACTTTGCGATAGGGGATGAGATCTTCATGACGAACTTCATAATCCCCTCGGACCTGAATAATTATTAGCTTAGAATCGCCGTAAGATTCTAGATAGTCAACTTCCAGTTGTTTTTCCAGTTGCAGGCCGATCAATAGGGCATTATACTCGACCACGTTGTTGGTGCAGGGTTCCATGAGAGAATATGTACGATGTATAACCAGATGGTCGGGTGACACGAGCACGATGCCTACTCCGACCACGATATTTCCTTTAGGTCATGTTCTTGATGCACCGTCAAAGAACATTAGCTAAATGGGGATTTCTTTAGTTGCGATATTAGACTCCACTACATCATCTGGGATTTCGTCGTAGAGTTTGGAAGATTCTGGCACCGGATGAGCTGCTAGGAAATCAGCTAACGCTTGGCCTTTTACTGCCTTCTGAAGAACGAACAATATATCTTATAGTGTCAATAACATTG
Source organism: Iris pallida (assembly GCA_029216955.1). Classification (NCBI taxonomy): domain Eukaryota; kingdom Viridiplantae; phylum Streptophyta; class Magnoliopsida; order Asparagales; family Iridaceae; genus Iris; species Iris pallida. Next base: position 4,197,601 of record JANAVB010034420.1, read on the forward strand.
TCCTTGTAGCTAAACAGGAATTGAGAGAACCCGGTTTAGCTTTGAGTATTCTAAGAGGATTGACTTTAGATATGATGTGGATAGTCTACCAAGACACATACTGGCGTGTCTTCTGGATAGCAAATACCAGTGCCAGGCATTCTTTTTCCACAAGTGTGTATCTGTACTCGGCACCCACCATTGTGCGGCTGAGGTAGTAGGTTGCCTGTTCATGGCCGCCTTCATTCATCTGAGCGGCACCAAGAGAATGGTCCATAGCGTGGACATATAGTAAGAACGGCTTCCCCATTATTTGAGATACCAATACTGGGGGGCTTGCGAGATACTTCTTGAGGTGGTTGAATGTGCATTGATATTGTTCAGTCCCGACGAAAGATACGCCTTTCTTTATGAGCTGAGTGAAAGGTTGACATCTTCCAGAAAGGTTCAAAATGAATCGTCTGATGTAGGCTAGCCTTCCTTGCACTCCACACAGCTCTTTGAGATTTTTTGGAGGATGCATATCGAGGATAGCCTTCACTTTCTTCGGGTCAAGATGTATACCCTTTGAAGTGATGACAAAACCAAGAAACTTGTCGCTGGAGACTTCCATAAAAGATATGGTTGGATTCATCTTGAGTTGGTGTGCACGCATTAGTTCGAACACCGTTCTCATGTCTTGGATGTGGTTGCCCTTAAGACAACTTTTAATTGAGATATCGTCTACGTAGCATTCCACTATTTTGTGCAAATGATCGTAAAAAGTTGTGTTCATATCTCGCTGGTATGTCGCCCCAGCATTTTTTAATACGAAGGGCATCATCGTATAGCAGTATACCCCCAACAGTGTTCGAAAAGATGTGTGCTTCTCATCGTCGGGGAACATCTTGATCTGGTTATAGCCTGAGAACCCATCCATGAAGGACATTTGTTCGAAGCCGCAAGTATTATCGATCATTACGTCGGTGATCGGTAGTGGGAATTCATCTTTCGGGCATACAGAGTTGAAATCACGATAATTGATACAGACTCAAACTTTATCGTTCTTTTCATGACTGGCACGATGTTAGTGACCCAGTCAGGGTGTTGTTCTTCGCGAATGATTCTACTTGCAATAAGCTTCTTGACTTCATTCTCGATAGCCTTAATAATATCTGGTCGAAATCGTCGTTGCTGCTGCTTCACTGGTTTAGCTTTAGACGAGATATATAGGCGGTGCATAGCAGCTTTAGGGTCCAAGCCTGGCATGTCTTTATACCTCCATGCAAAGACATCAATGTATTCTCTTATAAGTTGTATACGAGATTGTCGTTCATCGCCAGACAGACTTTTGCTAATGAAGATTGGTTTAAAAGATGATTCATCTCCTAAATTAACTTGGACGACTTCATCTTCGGTAGGTGGTTCACGTTGTTCGAAATGCAGCTCCTACCTAGTATCCATGTTTTGAGCCCATTATTCAAGCTCGATCGATTGGACATCGTCTACAATTTGGTCAACTGGTACCATGTTGACAGACAAAGTTGCTTTGAACATGTCCCCAATGCTGGGGTCTGAATCCCAGAGGTAGGAATCAGAAGAATGAGAACAACGATCTGGTTCATCATTTGATCTTTTGGGAGTTGTTGGAGGAGTGACATAACCCAAACCAACACCGTTTTGTTGATAATAGTTCTCGGGTTTGCCGGGAGGAACAAAGTGACGTATTGGCAACCGTCGTCCCCGGCCGTAGTTTAGCCCCTGGTTGCTTTTTATGTCATATCCCATGTTGTGGATGATATTCTTGGTCTGCCAACTATATCAGAAAAGTGGCATTTTCCCAGAGTCATAGTCAGCTTCCGTGTTGTGATTGGAAGAAGTAGAGTCCAGAACGAACTTTGTTTCGCCAATTATTCGAACGAAGATGATTAGTTCTTTACCCTTCTTTCTGGCTGGAACGATGAAGTAGTGGATATCTTATGGGTAAACTTTTTCCTGCAGATGAGGCATCGTGACCGGCATACAGAGGTGTGGTCCTATACCGTGCTCTAGAGCGTATATCGTATCTATGTAGTGGTTTACAGATTGACAAACATCGGAGTAATTCAAAGATAAACCCTTACTAAGAAAATACACAAGTTCTTCTTTAGGGATAACATCATCCGCTGAAGGTACATTATTATGAGTATTGATATACTCATTGAGGGGATCATCATCTGGAAGAGTAGCCACAGTCCCGGCTAACTTCACCATATATGGTAATTCTTCAGGATTAGGAGGACGAACTTCAGCTGGTTCCACCCGAGGTATCTTGCGGAGAGTGATGGTTAATGGATTGACCTTATCAGGGTTCTTCTTTTTTACCCAGATTGTGAGAGGCTTCGGAGTACTTTTTAGAGTAGTATGCCCTTTGACTCGGATAATCAGGGGACCATCATTGGAGTATGAACTTGTTTCAGCTTCATCGTCAGCTTCGTTGCCACCATCCTTGGAGGGCTGAGATTGGTAAAGTACCGAATCTCCATAGTAGGCTTCGATGCCCTTAAAAAGATCGACATCGACAAACTTCGTCTTCACGACGCTATCGCTGTTGACGTACTTGAAGCACTGGTGAAGTATGAAAGGAACGATCATGTTCTCGTGTATCCACGGACGTCCCAATAAGACGTTGTAGGATACATTGGCATCGATCACATAGGAAGAAACCTCCGTTCGGAGATCACCGATCTGGCACTTGAGACGGATATTGCCTAGCAGATAGCTTCTCCCAGCATTGAAAGCCATGATAGTTGTATTATTTGCAGATAGCTTGTGCAGAGAGATTCCTAGAATTTAAAGCAAACTTTTAGGAATGATGCTGAGGGCGAAACCTGGATCGATGTGCATCCGATCCATCTTAATCACCCCGATGTACCCTGTATAGTACAGAAGTCTATCATGATTATTATTTTTGAGTAGCATATCCTCCTGTGAAAAGGTAATGTTGGACACCACTTCCATAGTACTGTGGCAGTGGGGACAGGGGACAGGGTCTTCAGCGGGGGTTTTGACTTCAGCAAGATAAGAGTCGGCATGTAATAATGCCTCACTTAAGGCTTTCCGCATTTCTTTGGAGAGTTTCAATAGATCGAACAGAGACAACCTGACATATGTATTGGCCAGCTGTGTTAGTATGTCAAAGTTGTAAGGCCGATCCAGGCCTTCGGGAGCTGGCGCCTTCAGACACTTATCAAATCGCGTCTCCTTCTACTTGGCTTTGTCGGTAGTTGAAGGTTAGACGGGCAGGCTTCTGAACTTGTAGGGGCAGCAGGAGCTCGAGAAGGTACTGTTTCTTCTTTTACAGGGTCATAAGTTCGTAGGTAAGCCTTCCCAGATCGTGGCTCGCCGAATAGAACTTCGTAAATGGACATGATTTATATTTCTTGCCTCTCTTTACTTTGAGAGATACCACCCCCTGCGTCATCTCTTGTATGAGGTCTGGATGGACCCACATGATCTCACCACGTTCAGTCGTGAGTGGCACCAAGGTTGATTTACGAGCTGGCGGCAGGTTGACTACTTCCATTATTGCCCTGGGAATCGGGACCACGCTGTCTAGAACTTCTATGGAAGGAAAGTCACCATACTGAAGAGAGATCATGTTAGAAGATACGACCTTGTCTTCAGCTTCGAGGTTGATCACTTGGTTGTCGATGAGCTATTGTATCTTCTTCTTCAGAACGATGCAATCCTTGGTAGAGTGATGCACGTACTGATGATAAAGTGATGCACGTACTGATGCAATCCTTGGTGGAGGCAATATCAGTTTATTATCCTTCGTCAATGTGTAAAAAATGATAATAATATCGTCTTCGTCAAAGGAGAAGGTCTCCTTAGGCTTGTCAGAGGCGCCTGAGAATTTGAAGCTCTCTTGGAAGTGTCGACCTTCATGACTTCTTTCCCTTTACCCCCACGGATAGGGATAGTTTTATGATGCTTGCCTTTGTCTTCAGATTTGGGTGTTTTCAACCCCAGTAATTCCAAATTAGGGACGTCATTTTCAGCAGCATCAGCGGCTCCAATGAAAGCGAGCCATGTATCGTACTTATGTATACTCAGACAGAACTTCACTGTAGGAAGGAAGTTATGTTGATAAGTATCCATAAGTTCTGAGTCAGGTATGCCAAAGGGCATCTTTAACGCTAGCCGCCTGAAGCGTTCGATGAAAGCATTGACAGACTCAGTCCTCCTTTGCTTGGTCTCAATGAGGGTGGACATACTAACATGCATGCTACTCTCGTAAAACCTGTTGAGGAACAACCTTTCCAAGTCTTTAAAAGAATTGATACAACCATCAGGCAGACTGCAGAACCATTCAAAAGCTACCCCCTGTAAGGTGCTAATAAACAGCTTTGACAAGAACGGATCGTCGCTGGGTAAGTGTAGAGTCTGCGTGTTGAAGTATGTCATGTGTTGACGAAGAAAAGTCATCCCGTTAAATGAATTTAGCGTCAGCAGCTTGTAGTTAGGAGGGCAAGTAGCATTCTCCCATTCAGAAGGATAAGGTTGAGATATCCCCATCTTCTGAAGCTCGTCTTTGTGTGAGATGCTGTCGAGACGGGCAACCAGAGAATCAATTGCATCCTGTTCATTGAGCAGGTATTGGGAAACGACTGTTATACGGTTGTCATGCGTCATTGGTGAAGGACCACCCCCAGCATTTATAAGATTTGGAGGAGGCACAACGGAATGATACTCCTTTTACAGTAAAGGAGGGTTGTTGCTATGAGCAGGACTAACGTGAGCCAAGACATTTTTTGAGATGGAGGAACAGCCCTAGCAGCTTGGACCTCCATGATACTGGTAACCATATCAGTGATCTTGGTAAATGCTGTTTCAAGACCCTCTAGCCGTTTGCTGCCTCTAGCCATTTGCTGGTCTGATCACTGGCTTCTTTAGGTCTTTCTCCATCCTCCATGTATTTAGATAACATACGAGGACGAACAGAGGAAACAGTACAACTGATGCAAATACTATCTGTCTCTGAGTTGACAAGTCCCTCATCTTCCGGTAGGGGAGGTAGATAGTCATCGTCAGACTCGGAGAGGTTATCATCGTCTGGAAGGCAACCCCCAGTATAAAGGTCATCTGCTTCAGACTCCGAGGGAGTACTACCCCCAGCTTGGGAGTCTTCGTCATCTATACAGAATCTCGCCTTCGACCGAGTGCCCATATAGACTCCTTCAGATATGACAGCCTGTCGGCTATCTGTTGGCAGACTTTTTTTTGTTCTGTTCGCGGAACTGAGAGAGAAAGTTGGGTTCGTGGTCCATAATTTTTTATTGGGGCTTCCATAAGGGGGACCCCATAAAGCAATATGGGATAAAACACACAGCGGTTGTTCATCGTCAGAGAAATGCAGTCGTCGAAACACGGACTGCCTCTGAGGCACTCTCGTTGCTTTGGAGCAGCAACAGTTGATGACAATACTGGTGATGGAACTGGGGATTCCCGGTACCCTTACTTTGGTGTACGTATTGATCGATAGAAAGTTAAATAGATTTAATACACGTTCTAACCCTTCATAGGCGGAAACCAGGGTTCATGAATTATACCTGCGACGGAAAGATGCCAAGTAATTCCTGGCAATCTCGAGCAGAATATTCCAAGATCTTCTGCACGTATTCCTTCCTCGCGTTGGACGTCATGTGGGCGACGATCTCCCAACCTTTTTTTCTCCTTGGCAGCCCTCTCTTTCTCTCCTTACGTGAATCACGAATTAAGAGAAAGCTTCAGATTTTTTATCACTAATTATGGCGGCCAGAGAATAGAGAATATATATAGGCTACGGCAGGGACCATGAGAAGAAATTAGGGTTAGGCCTCCTAACGGATCTGGATATCCCGTGTTCAGCCCGAACACACAATCCAGGTCCATTAACAATAGCTCGGTCCACTAATGAGCTATTGTTGCACTACCTCCCAAATCCCAAATTATGTTTGTGGGCTACTTTTATTATATGCTCGTTTGGCTCCCCATGTTAAGATATCTTATGTATGTCGATCAAATTAAGTTACTGACAACTATATTGATTCGACATCTTTTATCCTTAAGTAGTACCGCTCAACTTTATTTGTCAAGTCAGATATAATCCACTTGCAGAGTTTATATGACAATCCTTATGAGCTTTTTAAGGGGACATCATCAACCCGATGTATCGGGACATGGATTCTATTTATAATCAACAGCCCATCATACATACAATGTTATCAACCAATTCATAGAGGTTGTTGATCCATAATGAATCTCACTCTTTCATGAGTCAAAGTAATGCACACTGCATATACATGTCTTTTATTATATCCAGATTAAGAGCACAAGCATCCATAATAACTGAGGTGTATGTTCTCTTATATAGTCGATACAAAGAGAACAACCTCAAGTGGTCATGTCCAATACAAACAGAGTGTACTAGTGTAAAACCTATAGTCAAGATAGACTGATACCAGATTACACTATAATCTTTCCAATAGATTGTCCAAGTCCATCTAGGTTGTGAACTATTTATATACTCCATAGGAAACTGATAATATGATCTTCTGTGTGACACCACACACCATATTATCTACAATATAGAATATCAGACATTTGCATTAACACCTGCAACAAATACAATATGCAAACATTTGCCCATATGATTCCCATTCAAAATTTAAGGAAATAAGGTTACTACAAAAGTGATGCTTTTAGTATATAACCCTAACAACTGGTGCACAGATGTACACCATGAATTGTTGTGTCCTCCCTCGCTTTACGCTTATGATTTATCATGTCGCATAAGTCAGCGGAAGGGAGTTTAGCCTTAAAACCCATGTCACATGCATCGTCGAGCTTTGCATGTGGGTTTGTAAGGAGAGTTGGCACATCCAGACTTAGTTCACGTGCATGGGCAACCCCCACACCTAAGTTCTATGATGACCTTGAAGACAGCCCTGTGCTATACACGTTGGGGCCTATCTATTCGCTGTGGACTCATAGGCCCAGGAGTCTGTCTTTGGACGCATCCTTCTTGGTAGCATGTCTAAGCTTCCTCGATGTGGGCGCATAGTATAGGTCAGTTGAGCCTGGGTACATAGCCTTAGGCGCATGACCCGGGATGCCAGTCTGTCGAAGACAGAAGCCTTCTGGCCAGAGTTATGCGCCCACACATCCACTTGGGCACATAGCTTTGGGCGCATGCTTGGTGGAGCATCACTGTTCTCTTCCAGCTTCGCCTTCTTCGTTTTTGAGCCTCGCTGGGTTTGTCCAGAGTGTCGAACACTCCGATTGTTGGCATCGTAGTATTTTTCTTTGCCAAGTCTCGAACGTTGAACACCCCATTGTTGGTTGCACAAGAGAGAAATCGCTGGGATAGTAGAGCTCAGAACGGTATGAGCCTTCTTCATTTGTGGAGCTTCTGTGGTGGAGCCATGCGCCCATGTGACAGAGTCCTTCAGTTGTATATCTGCTATGACATTGGCAGGATATGTACTACAAGCCTTCAGAATCCAAGTCATGCAAGACTTGTTTGGCTTCGTTGATTTTGAGGGAGTAGAGCCATCCCTCGAGAGCATCTCTTCGAACGCCTGCTGATCGAACTTCACGATCAGCATCTTCTGAGTGCTCCCCACTTTGTCGGTATCGGATTACGTCACCACCTTCTCGTCAGAGGAAAAGGTAGTCCCCAGCAGAGTCGTCATTTTTGTGGACACACACAAAAAGAAGAAGAAACATTGTCTTTTCTTTATTGGCACAAGGCACCACAAATCGAGTACGCCGGAGAGATCTTGTGCTGAGGATCCCCGAGTACAAAAAGAATTCTGGAGAATGGGACGATGGAGATCGAGCTGCATTTGCCCCTTTACTCCGTTGACACTCCGATTACAAAAGTGGGAGAAAATCTAAGAAAATTGCTAACTCTCGGCTCACTGACAAGAAGTGCAGCAATTTGGCTATTGAAAATGCTCTCCGTTCTGTGTTTTGAATAGGGATAAGACCCTATTTTATAGTCGTTCTTAAGCTAGAATGATGTTATGCGCCCACATAAGGGAACAGACTGGTTTTCATGTGGGCGTATATTCCTGCTTTGGGGGCATATGATGTAGGTGCATGAGAATGTGTGATCGTGGGTTGATCGTGGTGCTGACGTGGCCGCATGCTTTAGTGCACGACTGCTTATGGAGAATGATGTGGTCGTTTCTTCGGTACACGATTGATCGTGGGTTTGGCCGAATCGGGTGCTGTTCTAGCTTGGGTGCATAGCCTGAAACAGAGCTATGCGCCCCCTTTTAGAGGAGCCTACAGTGGACGCATGGGCACATTGCCCACTCTGGTGACTTGGGCGCATATGTCTTCACAGGTGACTTTGGCGCATATGTCTTCATTGATGACTTGGGTGCATATGTCTTCATTGGTGACTTGGGCGCATGGTTTTCACTGGTGACTTGGGCGCATGGTTGTCCAGTCTACTAAAATTTTCATGCTTCTACAGTAGGCCCCGTAAACGCCATCGTGAGCCTCGTGTAATGCTTCTTTGGCTTCTGCATTTGACAGACATCTTAACAGCAGCCCGTCGTAAGATCGTCGATATAACATTTTTGTTTCTGTGTCATAAAGGAATCTGAGAGAATGCCTTCTGATTGAAGTTGCTTCTTTCACATTCTGAGGCAGGATTCTGTAGACTGCAAAGTCGATGAACGGGAGTCTCCAGTCTTGTACGTCATTGGTTAACTGCACGGAGTAAATCATATCCAGTTGAACATTATTTTTGGGACAGACCAACTCATGGCCTATCACGTCAACTAGATGATGAACATAATTTGGAACCGCCAAAGAAGCGACAAGGCCTGCTATGGCATCGACTTCAATAATATGGGGTTCATATCACACAGCGTGCCCAATAATATGGGGTTCAATAATAAGACTAGCAAAGGTCTTCCCATCATACGAATCAATATAAAATGGTTAGTACCGTGGCGGAAAAGGGACATCTCTCCACACAACGGGATATAGTTGCCGTATTCTGAGGTCTCGAAAGGAGTCTCGTGCATTAAACATTGCTCGAAGCTCCTGGACTTCCCTCCTTGCCTCCCTGGCTTCGTCTACAGCTGAAGGAGCGGATGCTCCTAGAGGATTGTCACCCAAAGGAGGAGCGATCGTGTTGCAGTCCGGGTTGACTGTGCGTCCCAAGCTTGTTTGTCCAGGCATCCTTGCCGGTTGAGTCGGCAAGGCGGCTTTGATTTCGTCTACTGACTTGACGAGGGACTGGTGCATGGCTTCAAGTACTTCTAGACATGCCGATCAGTAGGTCCTTCATGGTCATCATCGGCCATAAAGACCATCCGTACGTGGTTAGACGTGGAAGGGACCGTAGAAAAAGTGCTCTCCGTGTCGTATCCTCGTACCGAGAAATCGTCGGGAAACGTCGGAATGTCCTCTTCCTCAGACTCGAAAGGGGTGCTACCCCCTGCGCAGGAAGCCACATCGTCTTGGCGAAGGCGGTCACCCTCAGGGACATCCATGTCTATTGTATATTTCCAGTGGATTGCTACCCCCTGTGTATGCTCTTAGAACACCAGATTGTCGCATATATTGAGGGGACTACTACCCCCGGCTTCATCTACGCCCCAGGGAGGTCGATGATGCACCCCCAGATGTTGGGAGCTTCTTTCTGGATCGAGTGCCTAGTGTAAACCCCCTAAATTTCTACTATAATTTTTTTATATATTTTTGTATTTATTTTGCACTTCGTATTTGTACGTCGCATACGAGTTCGCATTGTGGTATTTGCGTAGCGAGCGAGATTTGCGTTTCGTATTTACTCGACGAGTGCGAATATGTGTCGAGGTACATATTTTAGAAAAATATTTTTATTATAAATTTTATTTTATATAGAAAAATACATGTTCAAACAAATGTGACAAATATTTTTATAAAAGAGTTATTTTATTCGTCATTTAAAAATAAGTAGTGATTTGGAAATTGTGATTATATGAAATGTATTCCAAATATTTTGCAAAATTTGGAATTAGTTTATTAATATATTTTGTTATTTATAAAAAGCTATTTTATGATTTAATATTTAAGTAATTATATTGATTTTCAAAATTAATTAATATTATTATTTTATTATTTGAAAAGGATATTTTAAAATTTTAATTAATTAAGATAATTTAAATTTAAAATTAGATTGTGTTGATATATTTGAAATAGTTTTTAAATTACAAATAAGATTACTTTGTTTTATATTTTGAGAGATATTATTGAATGGAATTTAAAGAGATTTAAAATTAGAAAGGGATTTATCCATAGGGATTTAAAACATGCCAAATCCTTATCCAAATATGGTTTTCACCTCCTATATAAGGAGAACCCCCATTGCTCCCTTCTTCTATATTTTTCCAAACAACAAATTCCTCCACCATCTAGAACGGTGCCATGCATCGTGTCCGTGCCAACCCAAGCCTCGTGTATCGTGTCTGTGCTCACATAAATCTTATTCCAGTAGTACAGTTATCTGCGTCGTGTCGGACAGTCCCTGACACGACGACATGAAATCTAACCCTACGCCCGCTACCGTTCTATGACTCCCTGTCACTCGAGCATCACCACCAATCCACACCTCGACAACCACGTCCGACCATGAACCTGAGCCATCGATTTCCCTTGTCTAAGCCAGCAATCGACAGCATCACTCCCCCGCCAACCACAAAAACCTCTCCACCCGATCCTCTGGCCACCAGCAGATTCCCAAAGCTGGCCCTGTCCACTGCATGTTACTTTCCGACACCGCCCCGGAGCCGCACAACCACCGGCCGCGACCGCCCAAAAACCAACATCATCGCTAACACCAGAAAACCCCAATTTCGAGACTGCCAGCTCCAGCGCCCCATCCGCTCCCGGCGACCACTACCTTCGTCGTCATCATCACCCTCAACGGAGCCCAAAACCCCCAAAAGTCACATCGCCACCACCACCAGATGTAAAAGAGGGAGACTCTTACCTAGCCACGGTCGACTCCGCACAGCTGTGCGCCCTCGGCGCCTCCACCGGCGACCAGATCCCCCACCCTAGCAATCGCGCGAGCCAATCTCCTCCGCCGGCCATGCGAGTGACCCTACCCCCATCAAACCCTAGCGTCGACCACGCCCATCCGCCCGCCGGGAAGGCCATCCGCCTCTGCTCGCCATGAAACTCTGCCGGCCCCCACGACCGGGCACCGCCCCACTCCGGTAGTCCGCCTCCCCTCTGCCAGCGCCCCACTCCCAGCAGAGCCCGACCACCGGCGTTCGCCTCCGCCGAACAGATCTGGGCCTGTTTCCGGCCGTGCCTTCAACGTCGGCGCCCAGCCGGCGAATGTCGCACTCACGCCGATGCCAGCACCTCACACCGGAGTAGAGGCCCCCAGCCGAGCCATCCCCCCTGCCTCTCGATCGCCGACCTCGGTGAGAACCCCCTCGTTCCTCCACTTCTTTCCATCTCTCTCCCATTATGACGAATTGGGGGGAGAGGGGCTATATAGTTAGTTTTATTTGGGATTATTATAGTATTTTTATTATTATTATTATTATTATTATCATTATATTATATTATATGATTACTGTTATTATCATTATTATTATCGTTTTATTATATTATACGATTACTGTTATTATTATTATTATTATTATTATTAATATTATATTATATTATATAATTATTGTTATTATTATTATTATTATCATTAGCAGTATATATTAGTTTAGATATTTTGGTACCATGGGTATATATATATGTAAAATATATATCAAATATTTTTTTATTATAGTAAATAGATCCTAAGTATTTCAAATATTTTCTAGAAAGAATTTTACCTATGAAAAAAATATATACTTTTTTGCTAGAAAATTTTATTTTGATAAACTTAAGAGTATCTTGCCTAAAAACTAATTCTTGAAATTTTCTAATAAGATTAGTCTTCAAAACAATAAAGGAATAATTTCTAAAACTAGTATAAATATTCAGTTACTCCTAAATTCCCCCATTATCGTCGTTAATCATGACTAATCCCATGTTCCTATTTTCTCGCAATTTGGACCATTACATTGACCATGGCTATTGGACTATTGAGACATGTCAGAGAACACCGCACCACACCAGGCGACCCACCAGGCAAGATACCTTGCCATTATACTATTTATTTTCAGTTTATATTTTATTACATATCACTGTTCATTATTTCCAGTTCTTACAGTTCTTGAATTACTACCTCCTCGGTGATATTAGCTTACTTGTTATTATCCTTTGATTGCATATGGCCCTATAGTTAAGGGACTACCGATTGTAGTGTATCGCATATACCGTAAAACAGTTGTACCACGAGGATGCGTGAGATAAGTAGCATGTAGAGGTCCTTGCGTGTTGGTTGGTCACCCGTGCACATGCGTTAGGTCTAACTGTCAATAGTTGTATATTAGAAGACTTGACAGTTAGTAGTATTACATGGTCGTAGATGCGACACAATAGGTACATTGGGTGGGGAGAACATTTCCTTGTCGTATGGGCTTCGATTGCACTTCTCTTGTAACCCGGAAGCTCTGCTGGAGATACGGGTATGATTAGCCTCTCAGGTTGGCCACTGTCGTTTTTGAACGTCATGCGCTTAGGTCACTGGTGCCCAAGTGGAAACTATACCAGATCCCATTTACAGCCAGGGTTCATGCGACGAAAGGTTTGTTCTTAACTGCATGTTCACTTTAGTACGGTTAGGTTACCTTATTGATGTCTTGTCACTTACTTTATTGTGGCATAGTTTGTATTCAGTATTTATATGGCGTGTTCTTTATGTATCTTGTTAAGTCCCTCTGAGGACCTGGTTATCTCTCCAGGTGTGTCTTGTGATTTTTGCAGGTGCTCTAGCTAAGGCCATGACTTGCGCTCTATTCTTCAAGATGTTGCTCTTGGATCGTCATCCCCTTCGCTCTACCAAATTACTTTCCTTGTATATTTCTTTCCTATTAAAATTTATTGGTAGTGGATTTGTCTCTGACCAACGATTGTATACATGACCAATTTTAAAGTTGCTTTTATATCATTATTTATCTTTGTGGATGAGATTTAGTGCCTTGGCTACTGCATTTTACAGCTTATGTATACATACGATGGCCCATATACTTCGTATGCATACAGCTGGCATGATTACGTTTTAGTCCTTTTATTTTGGGACTGGGGTGTTATACCTAGGTAGACACCCCCTGTGGCTGTCGGTGGAAACCCTCTAGACGAGAGTTTCCTTGCAGTGCTGGCTGAGATTGTCGAGCTGGAAGAGCCTGTCTTCTTTCCTCCCTTGCCGGGAAGAACCTACCGAGTTGAATTATAGGAGGCGAAAGGGAATTCCTCGTCTCCCGAGATTTGCATATGTTCCTCAAGTTATTGTCGGACAGGTGCTGGCTGGTGCAATCGTTGAAAAACGGACTGCCATCTTCAGGTGCTGCTGACTTATCGTAGCAGCAGTTGATGATGACCTGGGTGCAACGACGTCCCGAAAAGGGCTCATCATATGCCAAGGTTGCATTTTTCTTCGTGCGTTCGTGAGTAATCACCTCTCGCAAGTCGATAGCAGACTGATCTACCTTTGCAACCAATATGTGGACTCGGTTATCCCGAGCACACGGGTGCGTAGGTATCATGTTTGCTCCCAGATCCGAGGCTAGTAAAAGTACTTGCTCTCGATCGTTGGAGGAAGACTTTTGAGACCCATCCTGTCCATTAGCCCTGGGGGACTAGACGCGGGTGGTTCTGTACAACTTTCCATCAGAAGCCCGTATAACAGTTAACGGTGCATGCTGACGGTCAGCAACTTGAACAGTTGACTGGTCTTGTTGGGCCTGCACTGCCCTAGACTTTTTCGATTTAGCACCTAAAGGTGCATAATAAGAAAGTCCAGATTGGAATATTCCACATTCTCAGTGGGCCGCATGGAGTCAGGCCCGCATAAGAGATAGTCAAACACAGAGCTTCTGATAGGGCCGCATGAGGCACCCTATCTGTGGCCAGGATTGGCTGCCGCATGGGCCACCTACCTGCGGCCAGAGTTGACTATCGCATCGGCCATCTGCCTGCGGCCAGAGTTGGCTGCCGCATGGGCTATCTGCCTACGGCCAGAGTTGACTGTCGCATGGGCCATCCTCTTGCGACCAGAGTTGGCTGCCGTACGGGGCATCCGCCTATGGCTATAGTTGGCTGTCGCATATGCAGACTGCTCATCTCCTTTATGCGGTCTCACATGGATTTCCCTTATGCCCCTAAAAACTCAGCATCGTAGTGTTTTATTTTGCTAGATTTAGGGACAGTGGGGTTATCCGCGGTCGGAAGCAAGGCCACAGAAGAGCTTTGATCACCGTCTTGGGCCGCAGAAGGAGTTTCTTCGAGAACCTGGTCGGGGGCAACAGTTTTCCGCTTCGACGTCCTGCGAGTTCTCTTTGGGTTGGCTCGCTTCTGTGACGGGCTGGCGCTCCCTTCAGAGAGCATTTCTTCACATACTCGTTGGTCAAAACGAACTACGAGCATTTGTTGTGTAGAGCCAAGCTTGGACGCGTCAGATTGTGTCACCAACTTCTCATCAGAGGAGAAAGATGTCCCCAGCAGAGTCGCCATCGTGTTTGACATTAAATATCAAGAACAAGAGTTACAAAGGAATTGAACTTGATTGCAAACTCGCTTGTACAAGAGAAAGCCTAGAAAGAAATCCTAGGAAACAATCTAAGTACAATTGTTAAGTTTTTGATTCTGGGGGTGACGTTGGAGGCTCGGGAAAGTGTAGCTACTCTGCCTTACTCCTTCGACTATCTGACACGATCCTTGCTCTTAAAAAAATTGTCCTTTGTAGGTTGCCAACCTTTTGCATGTGTGTGGTACCCGACTATTTATTGTAATAGATATCTTGAGCCGCATAGATGGCCATGTGTCCACGTGGCTACAACAGCACACAAAGACCCTCTCTTTGATCGCCAGCTGGTGACTTGTTGAGATTTTGTTACAGCAAATCTGGGGTGGTTGAGACTTGGTCAGCCTGCCACGTGTCCTATCGCAGGATAGGAACAGTCTGCTTGAGTCATTTTTGAGCCACATAAGTCTTTAGTGTTCGGCCATGTAGGCCGCATAAGACTCATGCGGCTTAAGTCGCAGTCTCCCTTAATCCGCATGTAGCTTGGGGACTTTTGAGCTGCATAGATTCTATATTCTGGGCCGCATAAAGGCACATAGATTGAGCCGCATAAGGTTCATGCGGCTCGGGTCGCAGTCCTTCTGGCCCTCATGGCCATGTCCGGGAACGTGGACCCTGTGTCATGTCTTATCTTCTTTTTGTCAGAGTGTCAGCTATCAGTTTTGTCAGTTTTGACAGAGTTTGTCAGATTTATCAGAAGTGTCGATCGTCTTGGCGACATCTGCGGCTCAAATCAGTCTGGTTGCTTTTTAATATATAATCTGAGATAGTAAAGATGGGCCGCAGGGGGCATGTTGAGTCTGTCATGCGGCCCTTCTTTATGCAGACCAATTTGGCCCAAAGTACTCATGCAATCAGTTGTGATCCGCATGAACCCCATAGTTTCCATGCTTCTACATCCCTTCTTAAAACACCTACTTCGTAGTTCCAGGAAAGAAGAATGAGGAGGAACCCATCATCTTCGGCCAATTGGAGCATCCTCAATGACTGGCACTGGCAGAACCAGAACGTGATAACAGCAAGATGCAATTCTACCATTATATTACTCAAGCCAAAAATCTCATCCAAAAAATGGGTTACGACCTGAACAGTGACAGATGGCAGAACGATGGCGAAGGATGACGCCTTCCCTTGGGACTTCGTACTCCAAAGGGAAAGTCCCTAAACTATTACCAGCGCACTCGCCGGGGGTTGGGTTATGTTACACCCACAACAACTTTGGAAAGCTCAGAGCCGGAGGACATGATGCATTCACATTCCTCTGATTCCTCAACTTGGACTCTGATACCAGTATCGGCCAAACCTTCAAGAAGATATTGTCCGTTAATATGGTCTCTACAGATCCCCCAGCCTAGGATGAAGAATAAATACTCAAATACTTCATGGATGAACCCATGGGCTCAACGCCTGGGATCCCAGTAGGAATGGCGCTTCGAACAGCACGAACCTCCCACTGAAGACGAAGTCGTCCAAGTCAATCTAGGAGATGAGGCTTCACCTAAACCCAGCTTTATTAGAAAAAGCTTGACAGGAGAAGACATAGAATCTCTGATACAGCTTATCCGAGAATACATCGTTGTCTTTGCATGGAGCTACGAAGATATGTCGGGTTAGACCCACAAGTCGCCCTGCACTGTCTCAACATCCTACCCAATGCTAAACCTGTCAAACAGTAATGGCGGCATTTTTGCCTCGACATCATGGATGTTATCGAGGAAGAAGTCGATAAACTCTTTGAGAGTGGCTTCATTCGCGAAGAACAACACCCAAATTGGGTGGCCAATATTATCCCAGTCACTAAGAAGAACAAAAAAATTCGGGTCTGTATTGACTTCAGGGATCTCAACTCGGCCTGCCCAAAAGACGAGCTTCCTCTCCCGATCACCGATGTGATGATCGACAACACTTGTGGCTTCGAGCGTATATCATTCATGGATGGTTTCTCAGGCTACAACCAAATCAAGATGTTTCCTGAAGACGAGAACCATATTTCATTTCGGACTCCAAAAGGGATATACTGTTACACAGTTATGCCCTTCGGGTTGAAGAATGCTGGAGCAATATACCAGCGGGCAATGAGCACCATATTCTGCAAGCACCTCCGAAAGATGGTAGAATGTTACGTTGATGACATTGCCATCAAAAGCAAAAAGAAATCCAATCACTTGGATGACTTGAGAATAATGTTCGACTTAATGTGAGCACATGAACTGAAGAAGAACCCAACGAAGTCGTTTCTGGGAGTTTTCAGTGGCAAATTCTTGGGCTTTATCGTCACAGCCAAGGGTAGTCATATTAACCCTGAGAAGACTAAGGCGACCTTGGATGTGGCTCCTTTAAAGAACCTTCGCGATCTCCGAGGCCTACAAGGGCGCTTAGCATATATCACAAGATTCATAACAAATCCCTCTGGTAGATGTCAACCTTTCACCAAACTAATGAAGAAAGGGGTTTCTTTCGTCTGGACGAAAAAATGCCAATGTACGTTCGACGACATCAAACAGTACCTCTCTAGTCCTCCAATACTAGTAGCACCAGTCATGGGGAGACCCTTCCTGCTATACGTCCGAGCAATAGACCATTCTCTTGGTGCCTTGGTAGCCCAGAAGAGCAATGAAAACCACGAACAGACACACTATCTTAGCAGGACCATGATTGGGGCCGAGCGTCGGTATAATCCTATCGAAAATGAGTGTTTTGTCCTGCTCTTCGCCATCCAGAAGATGCATCATTATGTGACCGGACAGACGATCCACGTCATCTCCCGAGTCAACCCCCTCAGGGTCCTTATGACCAAGCCAGGGGCCTTAAACTCACGGCTAGCCACTTGGGCGATACTTTTGACTCCTTATGACATAGTGTTCGTCCCGCAAAAGGCAATCAAAGGCCAAGCATTGGCTGACTTTTTAGCAGCGCACCCCATGTGAGGGATATCAAAGCTCTATGACGACATCCTTGATAAAGTTCTAGAGTCCAATGGCATCTCAGATAACTCGGTTTTGGCACATGTTTTTTGATGATGCTTCAAGAACAGGGTCCAAAGGCGAGATCATCGTAGGAGTCGGAGTGGTCCTCTTCACTCCTGACGGCTTGATCATCAACCGGGCATATTCTCTCTTGGAGTCATGCACCAATAACGTTGCCGAGGATAATGCTCTCATCATCGGTCTCCAGTTCACTAAACAGTTGCGGGTTGACTACATCGAAGATTATTGCGACTCAAAATTGATTATCAACCAAGTTCGGGGACAATACGAAGTCCAGCCTAAAGATCTGGTTCTATACCACCAAGCGGCGGTCGATATCATCTCTACCTTCGCAGAGTTCTATATAAAATATGTACATCGGTTGTAGAAGTTGCAGGCCACTGGCTGGCCTTGCCGCTTCTTTGGTAGCTCATGTGGGAACCCAATATACCCACGGTAACAGGCCAGGAGCTGGTTTGCCCGAAGAACAATCTACATACGTGTCTGAGTTACTCAGTACAAATAGACGCTAATGTGGACGTTCCGGATTGGCAGTTTTCGTTCATAGACTACACAGTCTACGGGGTCCAACTCGAAGACCCGAAAGAAGCTAATTCTGTCAAGAGACACTCTCTTCGGTTCTTCTACGACACAGCTACTAAGATGGTGTATCATCGTTCATAAGATGGGCTTCTCCTGAGATATTTATCCAAGATAGAAGCACAAGAAGCACTCAGGGAGGCGCATAATGGCACCTGTGGAGCCCATCAGCCTGGCCTTAGGTGGCAAGACCTATTGCGTCGCATGGGCTACTACTGTACCACTATGATGGCAGATGTCGTGGATTACGCAATGAAGTGCCCGGTATGTCGGTTGTATGCTGACTTCATCCAGCAGCCTTCGGAGTTCCTATACCCTACGACGGCCACTTGGCCATTTGAAGCATGGGGAATGAGCATCATTGGGCCAACTAGCCCACCATCCTCCAAAGGACATCGGTTCATACTTGCCATCACCGACTACTTTTCTAAGTGGACAGAAGCAGTGTCATGACCCGCACCCAGTGTAAGGGTACAAGTGCGTAACTACGCCCAGCCTACGTCGCAGAATCGACGGTAGAACGCTGTTCTATGTCACTATCTAAACCAACTCACGCAATTATATAACAGAAATAATATAACTCAATCACAGTCTAAGCACGATAGGATATCACTGAATTCTCTAACTAAAAAAATAATAAAAACTACTAAAAGATAATAACTCAAAACAACTCAAAATAAGACAACTCTCACATTATTACAATTCAAGTTCCAGTAAAGAAATCTAAAACAATCTACTAAACTAGTCTCTCGATCACTCCTGAGAGTCGAGGCCAAAGGTAGCTAATCCCTTTCCAGATCCATAGTGAGTAGGGCATACATCCTCAGGGCTAACATCTGTAATATTTTAACAGGTCCAGTCAGGACAGGAACGAATACATCTCATCAGGTAAATCCCAGTAAATGACGAAAACCATAAAACAATTATAGACAATTTTAATGATGAAGCATAGGAATTCGAAACAGTTTAAGATGTAAAACTATAGTAAAAGAACAAGGAAAATAAAAGCTGTGAAACAGAATATCATGTCAATGAAGACTGTAAATAAAAGCTAGCTGAACTAGAATAATGTGATATGAGTCCAGTAGTACAATATATGTCAAGTGTGATTCCATTCAATGATCCAAGTAGAGTGATTCTTGTAATGGTTCTTGTGATGATTCTAGTAATGATTCTAGACAATACTCACAGTGTGTTTTAAAATACTAAGATCGACATGTAAACGGCTAGGGGTAAATATCAAGATATTTCCAGAAGGTTATAAATATTATGCGGGGATGATGATCAAGGAGATTCATAGACAAATCGGGAAAGCTTCTATCAATTGTAAACACTAAGGGTTTTGTTTTGGTTTTATAAAATATATATATATAAAATATATATATATATATATATATATATATATATATAAAAAAAAAAAAAAAAAATATATATATAATATATTATATATATCCAGTTGTACTATGAGCATCATGCTTATTTTGTAACCTGAGTTGGGACTCTTATTATTAATAAAATTCTAGTATTCTCTTAAAAAAAAATATATATATAGGCCTAAAAGTAGAAAACTCACATATGCTTGAAAAGAGCAAATAATTAAGTAAACATTCTGTGGATCACTTCCCGCAAGTTCTAAATATCATTTATGAACTAACAAATCAGAAAATACGGATTAAAAGTCAAAGGATCGAAAAATCACATTTCCATTCAAAACCTTGAACCCGAAAACTTAATTTTCGACAAAACGACCCAAAACGCAAAATACACCAAATCAACCCGCGAAACATGGCATACACGTTTTTATCAACCTACGTGATGCGCTCGGGTACTCACGAGTTCGAAATCGTGTCCGTGCAGTGTCCAAAGAATGCGTATCGGAATATCCCAATACCGCGTGTCAACGTGCACGTATGCGTACGTTCTCGCTCGATTGAGCGCCGCACACAACGAGAAGCCCTGTGCTCATGCACGCAGCTGGGGGGTCCCGGGGTAGGTCTAGGACATGACAACACAGCGACAATCGCACCGAGGCGATGTACGCAGCCCCGCACCACGCACGGCCTGCAGCGTGCGCGCGTGCTCGCTTGTGCCTTCGTACGCCCGGTTCGGTCCTCGTGGCTCGCTCGTCGGGCCACGCCATGACTTGGGGTTGATCCCCTGGGTAGTCTAGGTATAGGGCTATGTGTCCCAGGTCCTGGAACGGGTCCTCGTCGCGTCGACAGCGCGTACGAAGAGCGTTTCAGTCCTGAATTTCAGCCGGGTGCACAGAATGGCTGAACAGTGCACGACGAATAACTCCGCGCTCGCTCAATAAAACATCGTGAAATTTTACGGGCGTGTGGCAGAGGTTTCCCCCATGTGCTCGTAAAATTTTACATGAGGCGGAGCTCTGTACGTCGATTTATGACGCACAGACAGCAGGCATGCACGGGACCGTGCACGTGATCTCGTTCAGCGTGTCCGTATCCGTTCGGATGCCAAAATCGTGTCGATTTCTGATCCATCTTCACGAAAGTTGTTACAAATCATATAAGGAAGGATTTTGTGAAAACAGAATAAAAAATTAACACTTTTCAATTCTAAGTGGTATTTTGCCGAATACGTGCAACGTGAGGCCGATACGTGTCCGATACCGCTATCAAACGAAACCAAAATCCTACGAAACTTCATACATAGATCAAGGGTGCCTATATGGATGCAAATATGAAAGAAAATTCAGAATAACTATGGTAGAAAAGGGTTTACCTATTGAGTGTCGAAAACTCACTAAACGGAGTCCCTTGGTCGTCGTGTCGGTCGATTCCCCTCAAGAAATTGCCTCCGCCTCCTTGTTAGTAATACTCCAGCAGATCCTCCTTAAATAGACGAGTGCAATGGAGTTCGTTTGGGGAGAAACGGACTCCGGATGAAGAAACTAGAGTTTTTGGAGGAGGAGATCTATTAGGGTTTCACTTGTGGAGGCTATGCTTCACAAATGAATAAGAGAGAGGGGGAGTACTACTGTGGCCGACCAGGTGGGGGGTTTCTAGGGTTAGGGTTTCACTTGGGCCAACTCCCTCTCAAGTTGAAATAAGGCCCAAGTCAAAAAGGCTCAAAATGGCTACATGCAAAAAGGCTTAAAAATCATCCAAAAGCCTTTTAAATTTGACCCAAGCCCTAAATAAATTCTAATAGAAAAAAAAATCTAAGATATGGTTAGGCTACTATACAAGGTCCACTAAGGTTAAACCAGTTGCTAGTACAACACAAGTCAAAATATCTAGAAAATCACAAAACGGCCAAAATGGCTAAGAAGGCTAAAATGACTAAAAATTCATTTGAAACATTCTAAAATAACTAATTAATTCTAAAATTATTCCTACAAGGTCAAATTAATTCTAATTATTATTATTAGGCTTCTAGTCAATGTTGGCTAAGTTCAACCCATTTATACTACACAAACATCAAACAAAACCACCTATCATCACATGAATTCAATAAATTAATATAATATAGTAATTACAAAAAGGCCAAAGTATCCCTAAATTAAAAATGTGGTGGTTACAAATCTACCTCCTTAGAAAAATTTTGTCCTCGAAATTTAAGATGGTTGCACTTCTTCTAGGTTAAACCCCTGACAATCAAGGTCAAGAAAATTATATCTAATACATGCAAAATATGGTCCTACTGGTAGTAATTCACAGTCTCGAACAGGGTTACTATACTATCTAGCACATCACAAGATTATCCTGATAGGTACTAATGAAATCACACAATAAGAAGGGGGAAGAAGGATAGGAAAGACAAACCTGCTAACCCTTACCTGCAGCATCGGTCTCCTCGACCATCGTACAAAAACTCCACCCCTCTGGTGTTGGGTATGGTGCTGTGCTACAGGTGGCCTAGCTCCCTCTCTCTGACCCTGTGCTCCACCAAGTGGGGGTGCCGAGGGACAATGCTTTATCTGGTGAGCGTCGGATCCACAAAATATGCAAACTTTCAACCTCCTCCTACAAGACTCCCAAATGTGTTCCGGCTTCTTGCAGTAGGCACAACTCTGCATCCTCTGATCCTGACCTTATGGCTGATGCTGTCCCTACTGAACCCGAGCTGGTGCCTGCATCTGCTGAGGCTGGTGCACTATCTTCTACACACAGGGACACTTTCCACTCCCACTGGCCCCTCCTGAATCATCTCGACTCCGCTTGGACTTGAGCTCCAAGTCATCCTCTCCTGCCATAGCTCCCAACAGAATCTTCTCAAAAGTAGCATTTAAGTTGCTCTTGGTCAAGGACTTGACTTCCTTAACCAAGCCCTGTAGAAGCATGGAAATGAACAGGACATCCTATGCGGATCAAGACTAGGAGAGTTTCATGCAGCTCAAGACTAGGAGAGTTTCATGCGGCTCAAGACTACGAGAGTTCCATGCGGCTCAAACGTCCATTGGAGTTCATGCGGTTCAGAAATTCCCAGTGAGCCACGTGGCCTTATGCGGTTCAAAAAGTCCTTCACAAACCGGCCGTAATTAATTTATGCAGCTGACTCAATTAATCCGAAGCGACGTCTCTGACACGAGGGTTTGATTGATAGCTTTGACATAAAGCTGCAATGATAACTCTGACATAATCGCGTGCTCCTAGGGAAACAAAGAAAATCTCTATAGCTGGCACGATCCACCGAATTCCAAAGCACTTCATTCCATGCGGCTCTGACACATGGCTATCCTTATGCGGTTCAGTTGGAGACGACCCCCATGCGGCTGCTACCCTATGCAGCTCGGATCATAGGGCCACCCCCATACGGCTGCTACCCTTTGCGGCTCAGATCATAGGGCGACCCTTATGCGGCTCAGATTAAAGGATTGACATATGATTCAGATAAGGCCACCCCTATGAGGCTCAGATCATAGGGCGACCCTCATGCGGCTCAGATTAAAGGATTACCATGCGGTTCAGATAAGGCCACCTTTATGCGGTTCTGACACAAGGCCACACTCATGCGGCCCAACCGTGACAGTCCTCCATGCGGCTCCCAGCAGTTGGGATACAAGACGGGAGCTGATCGAATCTCGATTACAGTCAATGAGGGACACATGGCGGAAGCTGATCGAATCTCAATAATTTATATTTATTGTATCCAATGAAGGGCACGTGGCGGGAGCTGATCGAATCTCAATAATTCATATTTATGAAGGACACATGGCAGGAGTCGATCAAATCTCAATAACTCAGATTTGCTGCAATCAACATAACCGTCCAGATTTGGTCAAATCCCAAACAAATCAGATTAATTACAATCATCATAATTACCCGAATCAATCCCAACAAATGATGCAGATTTGTTCCAATCAACATAAAAGCAAGATCAAGGCAAATCTTAACAAATCCTTAACCGTCCACTGTTTCAGGGGCAATCATTGTAAACCCTAATTATCACACCCCACTCCTATAAATAGCAAGGTGCCATTCCCTTGCGAAAGGAAAGAGAAGTTTGGACAAAAAGCTGGACACATAGAGAGACAAAAACGCACAGAGAGAGCAGTGGCGTACATGAGAATCTTCCCACATATCCCGAGAGCATTTCTTCATCAGAGCCAAGACTACGTCCGATCGTCCAAGGAGTAAGGAAGAGCTGCCATCGCTTTCTCGAGCCTCTATCATCACCTCCCAGAAAAAACTAAACAATTGTACTTAGATTGTTGTATATAGGTTTTTGTCCCTAGGCTTTCTTTGTACGAGCGAGTTTGAATTGTGAGTCTAAGTTCAGTCCTCCTATAAAATTGATATGTACTTTTACAATCAATGGCAAACACGATGGCGACTCTGCTGGGGACTAACTTCTCCACAGCTGAGGAGTTGGTAACGCAATCGGACGCAGCCAAACTTGGCTCCACTCAACAGATGCTGGTCGCCCGGTTCGACCATCAGGCGTTTGAAGAAATGCTCTCCGACGGGAGCGCTAGCCCGGTCCAAGCGGCGAGCCCGTACGAAGAAGGCCCGTAGGGAGTGGAGGCCCAAATCATTCCCTTCTCCCCAAGCTCTCGAAGAAGTACCCTCTGTTGCCCAAGACGGCGGAGAAGTCTCGCAGGCGACCCCACTTCAGACCATAGAGGACTCTGCTGTCCCCAAGTCCGGCAGAGGAAAACACTACGATGCTGGACTTACAGGGGCAAAGGGTGGCTCTATACAGAAGGGCGCCAGCCGCATGAAGACTCATGCGGCCATAAAAGCCAGCCGCAGGCAGCAGGCTCATACGGCCAGAACTGCCAGCCGCATGGAGGATGCTCATGCGGCCACTTTGACTTCCAGCCGCATGGAAGAAGCACACGCGGCCACTACAGCTCCCAGCCGCATGCAAACTTCCAGCCGTATGTGGACCACTTATGCGGCCACAAATACCAGCCGCATGCAGGCAGGCTATGCGGCTGACAATCTCAGCCGCAGGCCATCTCTTTCATGCGGCTCGGGCTTAGTCTTCGATCACCTCTCGGACGGTCCTGACCCCCAGATGCTGTCATGTGCCAGTCTCTGTAGACTCTTCCTACTACGCACTCTCAGGTGCTAGAAGGAAGATGTCTCGGGCAGCGCGGGCTCGCCAAGCTCAGTTAGCTGTCCCAACTTCCGACCGTCAGGGCATCCCGCTGACTATTATGCGGGCCCCTGATAGAAAGTTGTACAGAACCAACCGTGTCCAGCCCCCGACGGTAAATGGACAGAGTGGTTCCCAAAAGTCTTCCAATCATGGAGCAAACATGGTGCCAACACACTCGGATGCTCGGGATTCCCGGACCCTTAAAACAGGAATAAAGGTTGCTCGAGACGCACCTGACTTGCGTGACGTGATCCTTCACAAGCACAAAGAAATGAAAGAAGCTTCAGTGTGCAGAGAGTCCTCCCATGGATATTACTGCACCCAAGTCATTGTCAACTGCTGCTTCAAAAAAGCGGCAGTACAAGAAGACCGACGGTCCGTCTTCGAACGGCTGCAACACCCAAGCTCAGACGATGAGGCGCTTCTCGTCGCCTCCTGCAATTCTGCTCAGAAGATCCCTGGCCGCGGGAGAGGGAAGAAAATAAATATCTCCAGCCCGAAAAGCTCAACCAAGAAAGTCTCTTCTAAGCGGTTGTCCACGACCGTTACAGGAGGAGTTTTCCAAGGCATCCGCTCAAAGACAAAATTTGCCACACTCCGAAATTTGTTGTCCACATCTCTGGAAGGAACTGGAGCCGGGGGTAGCACTCCTCCAAACGTCCACGACAATCCGGTATTCCAAGAAGATAATCCAGGGGAAACGGTTCCCCCAACAGATGCAGCAGGTTCCGACGTCCTCGAGGACTTCCATAACTTTCAAGACGAGATAAGCTCTGAAGCTGGGGGTACCACTCTTTCTGAGTCCGAACCAGAGGAGAACATTCCCACATACCCTAACGACTTCTCTGTACAAGGGTATGACTCAGAGGGCACGTCCTCCACCGTTCCTTCCATCTCTCCTCATGTGAGGACGGTATTCATGACGGACAGCAACCAAGACGGTCCCAGTGATCGCCAACGCATCGACACTCTGGAGGCCATACTGCATGCCTTGGTCAAGTCCGTGGACGAGGTCAAAGCGGCCCTTCCAACTGTGCAATAAAGGACGCCTGGCCAAACAAGCTAGGGTCCCGCAGTCAATGCGGACTCGAACTCAGCTGTACCAAACCTGGGTGATAATCCTAATGAAATATCGGCTCCCACTGCTGCAGACGAAGCCAGGGAGGCAAGAAGAGAGGTCCAGGAGCTCCGGGCCATGTTTCACGCCCGAGAAACCTGCCAGGACCTCAGGATACGACAACCGTATCCTGCTGCGTGGAGAGATGTTCCCTTCCCACCAAAATATAAACTATTCCACATCAATCCATATGATGGGAAGACATCTGCAAGCAGGTACATTACCTACTTCGAAGTCATAACTGACCATCTGCCTCATGACGATGCCATCCTTATACGGTTGTTCATTGGAGCATTGGAAGGGGTCGCCTTCGACTGGTACCGCAACTTGTCGGACAATTGCATCCATTCCTTCGCCGACTTCAAACGTATGTTCCTAGAGAGGTTCTACAAAGTAGGACAAGACGTGACGATGTCCACCCTCATGGACGTTGTTCAGGGAGAAAATGAGCTGACAAAGAACTATATTGAGCGGTGTCGCCAAATCGCGATGAAGTTGCCTTCCGGTAACCCTGATTCCTCCTTGATTAAAATTTGCCAAAAGAGGCTGCTTCCCACAATCAGCCTCTGGATGGGCGAAAGTCAATTCAAGGATTGAAAGACGTTCATCATCAGTGCCACTAGCACGGAAGACAAGTTGAAAAAAGCTCGCCAACTAGGATTGCACATCTCGGAAGGGAAGGACAAGGGCAAATGCCCTAACGCCAACAACAAAAATGGTGGAAACCACTCCAACAATCGAGACAACAAGGGCAAACAAGCTACGGTGGACGATACTGCTCCGAAGCCTGAACCGAAGCTGGCAGAAAAGCAGTGGCCCCAGATGACCTATTCCTTCGAGGACGGCCATGTCAAGCCCATCTTGGACATGGTCATACAAGGAGGTCGAATTCAGCTCCCTCCTCCAAGGCGTGAACCTCGTCCTACAGAAATGGAGAGCCCCAAGTACTGCCACTACCATCGCTATGTCCACCATGCTACACAAGACTGCTACCATCTGAAGCGATACATCCAACATCTCATCGGTTCTAAGGCCCTGGCCATTGATTTCGAAGAGGTGACCGTGGCAGCCAATATGGTGTCAGTACAATTTGGCAGTTTCCCTCTGACAAAGACTCAAGATAGAGTAGTACCTATCCCCAGAGCAAAGATGGAGGTTGCTAACCTTCCACCTCCCCGAGACCAAGCTGCTGGTCTAGTGCCCCTTACCACATCACGAGGAGAGATCATATGGCTCCATCCGGACCTAGTACCTGAAGTGACTCAGTTTGCACCTCCCTCCACCAGCAAAAAGAAGAGTAGAAAAGTCAAATCAAGCCGTATAATCTCGGCAGAGGATGAAGAAGCTACGGCTGTGGTTACCCGATCTGGTGCACAAACTCAACCTCCACCGGGTAACTCGGCTGAAGATCATCAGTCGGCCACTGCTGATGCTTCGGGACCTTCTCAACCTTCGATGACTGACAAGCCTAGGCTGAAGGAGACTCGCTTTGACAAACCGTTCCGAAGGAAGATGCCTCATGGACTGGAGAGGCCTTACAACTTCGATATCTTGGCACAATTGGCCAACACATCGGCCAAATTGTCACTATACGAGCTCCTGAGACTCTCTATGGACGTTCGCGTCGCACTGAACGAGGCACTCCAGAATGTCGACGAATATCTGGCTCAGTCCAATCTCACTGGGGAGAGCTCGCCTGCAGATCTTCAGGACAGCGCTTGCACAGGTTCGATGCCGAACATTGTCTTCACTTTGTAAGATATGCTTATCAAGACCAACCTGCACGATCTCCTACTGTATTATACTGTGTACGTTAGCGATATCAAGGTGAATCGGATGCATATTGATCCCGATTCTTCCATAAACATTATCCCGAAGAGCCTGCTACACCATCTGCGCATTCCAATGCATCGCCTGACGCCAACAAGCACTGCTATCAGTGGTTTCAATTCAGACAGAAGCTATCCCGTCGGAAAGATTCGCCTGAAGTGCCAAATCGGCGACCTTCAGTCAAAAGTGACCTGTTATGTCATAGATGCGGACACTTCCTACAATATTCTCCTGGGGCATCCTTGGATACATGATTACAAGATCGTGCCTTCCACACTGCACCAGTGCTTCAAATATATCGATAAGCATGGCTTCGTGAGGACGGAATTTGCCGACATCGATCCCTTTAAAGGGGTCGAATCCTACTACTTAGATTCATGCTTGTACGAAAAGTCAAAAAAGCACCTTGTCGAAGGAGATACTCAAGCTCAAACCGAGGCGGCAGCTGGATCAGAAGAACCTCTGACAGTCCACCTCCAAGCCCGCAAACCTGGCAGAACTGCACCCCTTACAGCCACTCAGCGTAAGGACGCAATCAGCCTCTCTGTACAGGAGGAACATATAATAATTCGACTGCCAAGGTCTGGACAAATGCCAAGACCTATGACAGAGCCACTGACAATCAGGCTGCCAAGAGCTAGCCAGCAGCAAACAGAGGAGCACAATCCCTCTGTCAAGCCGATGACGATTCATCTTCCCAGAATGGATCGTCAACCGAACGCTAAGCCGGAGACTGCTAGCCAGCCAACAACTCCCTACATAACACCAAGCACCAAACTTGGGGTGGCTAGTACGCCAACGACTCCACGTTCTGCTCCACCCATAGAGACCCTGATGATTAAGCTGCCCAAGTCATCCTTTCAGTCTTCATTGACACAGGAGGTGGTTGAAGAAGAACCAGAGCTGGCCAAGTATGTGGATGCTCACACTGATGTTCCATCCGTAGATGATGTAATCCGATTGGAAAAGATACCTTACATTATCATAAAAGGGCTATCTTTGAACTACCTCGAGCTTAATAAGCTTTGTACAATGTATGCTATGGAACACGGTATAGGCACCCACCTGCAAATACAGGTGACAAATGTCTACACCGTAAACCAACTTACTCCAGTAGAAGACGCTTACCGCATAATCGAGGGAGAGGATCATCCAATCATCTTCGGCTGGAAGAATGATCCACAGCCCTTCAAGATAGAAGAAGTTGATCTCGAACCCGAGATCGGGAGACTGCCCCTTTATCTGTATAGCTCCCGATCCAAGTACCTTATGCAAAAACTGGGGTATGGTCTGGAAACCATGCCAGGCTTGAACTACGGCACTAGACGGCAATTACCCTTATAATTGCCGGTCCCGGCTGGAAAACCACGAGACTATTACAACAAACCAGATGTGGGCTAGGTTATGTTACACCGGCAATGACCCCTGAAAGCTCATACGAGGAATGCGACTGGCATTCACACTCAACCGGATCACCCACTTCCGATTCGGATGTCAGCATCGGGGACGTATTCAGGCAAGTCTTGTCCGTCAATATAGCATTGGCCGATGCCTACGAAGAAGATGAAGACATTCCAGAACTTCTTGAGCTAGAACCGTGGACACAACAGCTAGATGCGTAATGAAAAAAGTGGTTCGAACAAAGAGAGCCTTCCACCGAAGATGAGATTGTGCAAGTCGATCTTGGTGATGAGTCTTCTTCAAAGCCCATCTTTGTCAGCAAAAGTCTGACAGACGAAGAGCGGAAATCGCTACTACAACTCGTCAAAGAATACATCGACGTGTTCGCCTGGAGTTACGAAGACATGCTATGACTGAACCCCGAGGTTGTACTTCACAAACTCAACATTTGTCCGGATGCAAAACCGGTCAAGCAACAGCAAAGACGGTTCCGCCCCGATGTCATGAATGCCATTAAAGCTGAGGTCAACAAACTGATAGCCAGCGGCTTCATCCGCGAGGAACAGCATCCAGACTAGGTCACCAACATAGTACCAGTCCTCAAGAAGAATGGAAAGATTTGAATCTGCATCGACTTTCACAATCTGAATGAGGCGTGTCCTAAGGATGAGTTCCCCCTCCGTATCACAGACATTATGATTGACAACACCTGCAGCTTTGAGCGTATGTCATTCATGGATGGTTTCTCGGGGTACAACTAAATCAAGATATTCCCTGATAACGAAAAGCATACATTATTTCGAACACCAATTGGCACATATTACTACACAGTCATGCCATTCAGTTTAAAGAATGCTGGCGCCACCTATCAAAGAGCTATGAGCATCATCTTTAGAGACCACTTACGAAAGACAATGGAATGCTACGTTGACGACATCGCCATCAAAAGCCGCTCTAAAGAAGATCATCTGCATGATCTGAGGACAGTGTTCGAACTGATGCGAGCACACAATTTAAAGATGAATCCCACAAAATCCATCTTGGACGTATCCAGCGGGAAGTTCTTGGGTTTCATCATTACTTCCCAGGTATCAATATAGACCCTGAGAAGATGAAGGCAATCATGGAGATGGTTCCCCCGAGAAATCTCCGTGAACTCCGAGGCCTTCAAGGGAGGCTGGCCTACATCAGGAGGTTTATCTCCAACCTCTCCTGACGATGTCAGCCATTCACCCACCTCATGAAGAAGGGTGTTTCATTCGTATGGGATAAAGAATACGAGCGCACCTTCGACAGCATCAAACAATATCTGTCGAACCCTCCAGTCCTGGTGGCCCCAGTTGCTGGAAAACTATTCATGCTCTATGTGCGAGCAATGGAGCATTCCCTCGGTGCTTTACTAGCACAAAATAATGATGCAGGCCATGAGCAAGCTATATATTACCTCAGCCAAAAGTTGATGGGGCCAGAACATCGATACACTACCGTGAAAAAAGAGTGCCTTGCTCTGGTGTTTGCCATTCAAAAGACGCGACACTACGTCACAGGACAAACCATCCATGTCGTATCAAGAGTCAACCCCCTCAGGGTCCTCATGACCAAGCCAGGTGCACTCAGCTCTCACCTCGCTACCTGGGCGATATTATTGTCTCCCTACCATATGATCTTCGTCCCACAGAAGGCTGTTAAAGGTCAAGCTCTGGCAGACTTTTTAGCAGCTCATCCAGGTTCGGAGTCAACCAGAATAGACGAAGAGATTCCAGATGAGGTTGCTAATTCAAATGTGGCCTCTCATGATGTCGCATGGCGAATGTTCTTCGACGGCGCTTCCAGAACTGGGCCCAAGGGCAACATCGTTGCTAGAGTCGGAGTGGTGCTGATTTCTCCCTCCGGGCTGGTGATCAATCGGGCTTACTCCCTCACGGAGCCCTGTTTAAACAATGTGGCCGAGTACAACGCTTTGGTTATTGGCCTCCGACTTACAAAGGAGCTAGGGGTAGATTATCTTGAAGCATATGGTGACTCACAGTTAATCGTCAACCAGATCCGGGGCTCATACAAAGTTCGTCATGAAGACATGATCCCCTACCACCAAATAGCGTTTGACATCATCTCCTCCTTGGAAGGGTTCTCCATAGAACACGTTCCCAGGATCCAGAATATTGAAGCCGATGCTCTAGAAGGCCTTGCCGCTTCCTTAGTAGTTTCGAATCATGCTCACCACTTGGTTGACATAATAGGCCGTGAATTGGTCTGTCCCAAGGACAACATTCAATGTGTTGAGAGTTACTCTGCTCTGACTGTTGACAAAGCACCAGACTGGAGACAGCCATTCATTAACTTCGTAGTCTGCGACATCTTGTCGGAGAATCCGAAGGAAGCCACTTCCATCAGAAGACGTTCCCTCAGATTCTTCTACGATACAGAGACAAAAATGTTGTATCGACGATCATACGATAGATTACTCCTTCGATGTCTGTCAAATACAGAAGCCAAGGAAGCTGTACACGAAGCCCACGATGGCATCTGTGGGGCCCATCAGCCTGGCCCGAAACTACAAGATCGCCTTCGCCGAATGGGCTACTACTGGCCCACGATGGTTGCAGACGTGATAGACTATGCAAGAAATTGTAAAGCCTGTCAAGTCCACGCAGATTTTATTCACCAGCCATCTGAGTTTCTACATCCCACAGTGGCATCCTGGCCATTCGAAGCATGGGGAATGGACATCATTGGTCCGATCACTCCGCCTTCGTCCCGAGGGCATTGTTTCATTCTCGCAATCACAGATTACTTCTCCAAATGGGCGGAGGCTATTCCGTTGGCAGAAGTGAAGACCTCAAACGTGATAAGCTTTATCAAGCATCACGTTATCTACCGCTATGGACTGCCCCGAAGGATCATCTACGATAATGGTCCGTAGTTCGCAAGCCACGCCTTCTATCGGCTTTGCGACAAATACCGAATCCAAAATATTGCTTCAACACCGTACAACCCGGCAGCTAATGGTCTGGCTGAAGCATTCAACAAAATAATCATCAAGGTTCTCAAGAAGTTTGTGTCATCAAACAAATGCGACTGGAATAAAATGCTCGGCGAATAATTATGGGCGTACCGTACTACAGTACGGACTGCCACCAGGAACACACATTCTCTCTGGTATATGGGAGTGAGGCAGTTCTTCCACTGGAGACTTAAATCCCCTCACTTCGTGATGTCCTCACCTAGCGATTGACGACAGATGATAATCACCATTGCCGACTACAATTGTTGGAGGCCCTAGATGAGAAGCGCCTGTTAGCTCAACAACGAATTGAGCTGTATCAAGCCCGAATCTCCGGAGCTTTCAACAAGAAAGTTAAAATCAGAACATTCCAAGTGGGCGATCTCGTTCTGGTAGTTCGGAGGCCGATGGTTATGACACACAAAACCGTCGGAAAATTCCAGCCAAAATGGGAAGGCCCATTTATCATCGAGGCCGTATTCTCCAATGGTGCTTACCGCCTCGCAAAACAAAATGGAGACTTGCTCATGTTGCCCATCAACGGCAAGTTTCTGAAGAAGTATTATGTCTAAAACGACATCCTCCAAATATCCCAGAGTATTGAGTTATGTACCCTCTGGTACCGCTGAACTCACATTCCGACTCCTAATTTCCCAGAGTGTTGAGTTATGTACCCTCTGGTACCGTTGAACTCACATTCCAACTCCAAATCTCCCAGATTGTCGAGTTATGTACCTACAGGTACCGCTAAACTTACACTCTGGTCAATCCAGATGAATCTATTTCGTATCTTTTGGGTAGTAAGTCATGTATGATCATACCGCTGAACTTTCTTCCTAAAAAGAGCTTCCTCCTCATGAACCACTACCCGCACTTTTAGGGCATAAAAAGGGTAACAGATCCACAAATTTCCTGAAACAGCCACGTCGATGTTACCTCTGAGTTGTTTCACTTCCATCAAAAAAAAACCACCCCTCACATAGAACTTCCACATCCTCATTACCTCTGAGTTGTTCTATGTACCCTTCATGGAGCCCACTCATGCCACGTCCTCATCACCTCTGAGTAGGAAGGCTCCATTGAAGAAACCCTCATACTTGCCATGTCCTCATTACCCCTGAGTAAGTATGTCGGTTTTCTTTCAACTTATTATCCGTACCAAAAAACCCCAGGGTACGCCAAGGAAAGTAGGCCCATAAATGTCCTCTTTTGACCACAAATGTCCACAGTTGACCACAAACGTCCTCTGTTGACCACAAATGTCCGCAGTTGATTGTTGACCACAAATGATGTACAAAGTTTCATAGTACATGCCCCTCATTTCTCATCATGCCCCGGGAGCCCAGCTACTCTATGGCATTCTTTCTCTCGATACCAGGAACGTCCATAGCCACCTTACTGTGGAATTGTTCCAAGTATCCCCACTAACTTGTTATCCGTACCTCAAACCAAGGTATACCCAGGGTAACAAGTCCACAAACAGTCCCCCAGTGGGGCAAATATCACAACACCACAAACGCAATAAGCAATACAAATTAAGGGTAGAATAAAACATACTCTTTTATTTGAAAGCCAAAAGTACTACATGTTCTGGGGACCACGTCCCTCTCAAGAAAGGAAAAGAACGAAAATGAAAGAAAGAAAAAAGTCGACTATGGTTCGACGATACATAATTCCATGAGACGGTCTCTCAGCAAGACAGTCGACCGCTCGAACCCCTGCTTGGCCCGACGCTCGGCCTCCTGAGTCAGCCGCTCCGCGTCTTCTAGGTGCGCATGAGCCGGCCAGCCATCCTCAAGCTTCTTCAGAGTACGCTCCAGGCTAGCAGAAGCTCGAGTGACCTTTTCGGCCTCCTAAACGATCAGCTCTTTATCCGTACGGGAAGCTTCGAGCTCAGACTCCAAGAAAGCCAGCTTCCTCTGGAGCTCGAGGATCTGCTCCATTGTATCGACTATTCCGCAGGAGGCGATCGCTTCCCGAGCCATACAATCCTCGCTTCTACGGCTCAGCTGGTCATACTAGAGAGATAGGTCGCCGAGGTCCTTCATTATAACCGGCTTAGACGTATCTCGTACAACACTTACCTTCTTCAAGACAGTGGTAAGGATGCCCCGCTCCTGATCTGTTGCTGCAGACAGATCAGCTTGCCGTAGTACTTGAAACTGGGCTACGAGCTGATCAGCCTCTAACAATTTGGGCTCCAGAAGTGCAGCTATCCCTGCCCCACCAGGGAGGTTTTTAAGAATGTCAATCTGGCCTCGGACGCATTATCGGGCCAAGGCAAAGGGGGTCCCCCGTTCCACAGCAGCTTCGACCCCTCTCTTCAAGTGGCGGTAGAAACTGTTGGGCCTCGGACGCATTGTCGGACGCATCCTGTGACGCCTCATCCAGAACTTCCGTAGAGGATGGCGTCAGAGGGAGTATAGCTGGCAGTGTCGAAGGAGACGCGCCAGAACTTGCCACCCCTGCCACCAGGGAAATAAATTTGAGCAAAAAGACGCGTGAATAGCAGCTAACTCCTCCTCCGCGGCCTGAAGAACCTGGATACTCGGTAAGGCGGAGAGGTCGACCCCTGAAGCCGCTTGAGCAGAGGAGGACGCATAGACCATTACTCCCTGCCCCGGCTGTGCCGCCATCCAATCTTCCGAACTCGATCCAGTGGAAGGCCCCTCAATATAAGTCGGAAGAAGAGGGGGCACACTCCCTCCCACCAGATTCCCGCTGGTAGAGCCTTCCCTGACAATATCCGTCATTGGCAGTGAAGAGGCAGGACCTGTATATCCAGATCAACCATCAATCAGCATAACCCGAAGGATGTGATGATAGAGCAGATGAGCCTCCTTACTAGTCAAGATTTGGCTTATCTTACCAGGGAAGGGTTGTGGAGGCTGAGGTTCGCTCACAGTCGCCATATTCCCCTCACCATCAACCTCCAAGCCGAATTCAGCTGGTTCTTCTGCCCCAGCCGCCCCGAAAGGAGATACGAATGGATCAGCGTCACCCTGCTGAAATTCAGCAGTTTCGGGGACGGGTTCAGCGGAGCCCCTGTCATCCTGGGTTGAGACCTCAGCAACGTGAGATCCCTCAGCCGCCGTCGAGAGAACCCCGGTAGAAATAATCTCGGCACACATGTCACTAATCAAAGTATTCATGGCTGGATTGACTTCAGAAACAGTGGCCGGTTCTCGAGAGTCCGACTCTTTCGACGCCTACAGAGAAGAGAAAAATGATTAGGTCATAGTTCAGGAAAAGAAAGAGATAAAAAAGGAGATCACCGTAATTCGATTTACCTCCGAAATGACGTCACCACCTTCACCTCTATCCTTAATGAGAAGCCCGCGGCGTCTTACCGCAGCCCGCTTCACGGAGAAGGTTATACCACCAATAGAATCACACATACCTCGCTTGCGTGAAGGGCCAGGTGCAACAGGCAGCTGATCCCCCACCATCTCATCTTGAACAACAGGCGGCTGATCCGCCCCAACATCTTCCACAGGAGGGGAAGAGTTATCTGCATCAAGCTCATCATTCTCTTCGTCCGCATTGGTGGACTCCGATTCAGGCAGAGGGACTGTGTTCGCCCTCCTCTTCCTTGTCTTAGACCCCTTGGGCTTCTCCGCTAAGACAGTACCCACAATGAAGCTGGTACTCGGGTCAAAATTAACAGGAGGCTTGCTCGCCGTAACATGGTATAGGGCCGCCATATACAAAATCTCCCCTGGCGCCTCACCATCAGGAACCGAAAAGGTGGTTCGGGTTTGAACCGTGTCATAATAATGCCATGCCCTAATACCGTCCAGGATGCTACCTTCAAAGCCCAGGCATGAGCTGGGACTGTCAAAGAATAGC
This sequence comes from Iris pallida, assembly GCA_029216955.1. Taxonomy (NCBI): domain Eukaryota; kingdom Viridiplantae; phylum Streptophyta; class Magnoliopsida; order Asparagales; family Iridaceae; genus Iris; species Iris pallida. Next base: position 4,233,618 of record JANAVB010034420.1, read on the forward strand.
TGGCTATACCCGAACTGGTGGAAGAACCTGCTGGGCAAGTAGGGCTCCAGGTAGACATTGTTGCGGGTACGATATACTAGGTGCGCTGGACGGATATTACGCAGCCAAAGGAGCAGTTTCTCAGGCAAGAGGTGAGGAGGCCCGGTACCATCAACATGTACACCCCTTACTTCTTCAGCAGTAAAACGAGGAACGGACACAAAAAAGTCATATCCGTCCACTCTCGCCAGCGCCCTCCGTTAGGCTGGCATGGTACTGCACTCCCAGGACTGATGGTGGTATTGGAAAATGAAAGCATCGTCAGCCGTGATGCCGTCTTCTGCTCCAGGCCTCATCAATGACCGGTAGTGCATCAACAGCCACCCCATCAGATAATGGTAGGGCAGCTCTATGTGCTCAAAATCCATCGCCGTATCATGGGCGATGACCTTGGACGAAAAGGTACGAAGGCCATGGTGTATGCTGCACACCATGGCCGAAAGAAGGGCCAGTCTGACCCCAAAAACCAGCTTTACGGTAGGGAAAATAAAGTGGCGGCTGATCCTCTCAATGGAACCCGTCCCTCCTGAGACTATGCAGTTCCGTAGCCACACCATCAGGAATCCTGCCAAGAGTGCCTTCTCTGACAGCCGATGAGTACCATGATAAAAATAACTAAAGGAGTCAGTTTTACTCCCAAATGTGTCGCCCGTGGACCTCGATCTCTAGGCAGTCGATGCCAGTTTTTGTACCTCCTCCTGGGTTTAAGGATCTCGGGAAGAAACCCGGCCCGAGGCGCCTAGTGTGAAAAGGTATGAGACCCAGGACGTGGTGTGAGGAATGCTCCCTTCCGAGCTACCATCCTTCTTGATAGCCATCTGGTGACAAGTACTGCGGTGGCATAATAATTTCCGATATACGGCAACAAAGCCCAGGAACTGCCGATCCAAATCCTCGAGCTCTTCGCTCGTAGGGGTGTACACTTCAAAGACTTCTTTCCCCCAGGGCAGCTTGGAAATAACGTACATCACGTGGAGAGCGAGCCCCAGCTCCCCTCCAGGCGTGAAGAAAGTTTTCGTCCGCTGATTGTACATCTCCAGGAGGGCCATGAACAACGGCTTGTTTTTGGGCAGACCATGACAGGTGCCCCGAATGGCCTGGTAGAGGCCGATCTCACGCAGGGGAGTCTCATACTTTCGCAAGATCTACGTGGTCAAGTTGGCCCACGCAGGGATGGGGTTTATCCAGTTCAGCAGCGACAACTGGCCGACGGGATAGGACCGTTTCCGAGCAAGCTGGTTCAAGAAGGTATCAGCTTGAGAGAACGTTAAATTGGGACCCGATACGTTTATGAAGGTACCCGTAGCCAGTCCCATCATGTACCGACATACCAGTTCCCTTCCCGCATACGCTGACCCCAAATTCCTGTTGTAGTAGATGTTTCCTACAATTATCCCCGACCTGCTTGGAGTCAAGGAGTCCACCATCTTTATGTCCAGCGGTAACATGTTGAACCATGAAAGAGGAAAATGACGCTCTATCGAAGGAATATTGATCTCCACCCCATCAAGAGTAAAATCCCAACTCTCGGATATGTCCAGCACTCGGGAGTTCTTTACAGACAAAGCATCCCAAAAGAGGAATGCCGGCTTCAGGTATTTTCTCTCCAATTGCCCCGAGTTCATCATGGCGCAGAGAAAGTAGAAGGGTTGGTTCTTGATAGCATTCAGCCTCTCCGAAGGCTCGTCTCTGGGAAGCTAGTTCGTCACATATTGGACTAAGTGGTCGAATCGCACACCTACAACAGACTGGGCCGAACCCACCAGGGGTTCTCCCGCTGGATTGACTGGCAGATTCACTGGAGAAAGACAAAGAGAAACAAGATTAAAAGATGGCTAAACAAAACCACCTAGTGTTTTTAGGCTTGTGCGGCCCAGTTCACATGAGCTTATGCGGCTCTGTTTAGCAGAGCTGATGCGGTTTTGTTTAAAAGAGCTCATGCGGCTTTATTTGAACACAAACATATGCGGCACTAATTAGCGTAAGCTTATGCAGCTCTGTTTAGCGTGAGCTTATGCGGTTCTGCTTAGCGGAGCATTATGCGGCCCAATTCAGAGGAGTTTATGCGGCTCGATTTAGCGCAGCCTCATGCGGCCCAGTTCAGATGAGTTTATGCGGTTCTGCTTAGCAGGGCATTATGCAGCCCAGTCCAGATGAGCTTATGCGGTCCTGTTTGAGGAGGCTTCATGCGGTTCGATTCAGAGGGACTTATGTGGCTCGTTTCGACGGGTCATTATGCGGTTTAGTTTGCGAAGTGTTTATGCGGCCACTAGGCAACTCCCATGCGGCTCGTACATGGGGTATACCCCCCATGCGGCTCGGATAAGGGACGTACATATAGCCCATACAATTTGAACAGTATGATGAAGACGAAGGACGCATTAAAGGCTTGTGTATAAAATATGCAACAGAGCCATCTTTGTTAGGGTTTTTGAAACATACGATCCTCCCAAAGTCCTTACCAGCAATGGTGGGGTGAACGTCAGGATGAACATCAGGCGCCACAGTCGACGTAGAAGCCACTCCCTTACCCTTCGCCGCAGCCTTGGAAGTCTTGGGGGCCATCGTTGATCGAAGAAAAAGAAGAAGAAGATTGCAACCTAGGGAAAGAGAGGTTCGAATAAAAGAAGAAAGAAAAGAGTTTCATTAAGAAATTACTCTTATTTATAGGCGGACAGGGGCTCATAAACCGACGGACGCTTCGATTCGTGTGCCGCCTAAAGAACAAAATTGACGCTTCGGTCATCGAGGCAAATCTGACCCTTGGGATCCTGCCCCCAAAAGACGGCTTCAAATCAAAATGAATCAAAGAGCAATTAATGACGCCTATGTGGCAGAAAAGACCGTATACGGCCAGAGCGGTCCATGCGGCTAGGCAGTCCATGTGGCCAAGCGGTCCATGCGGCCAGGCACTCCATGCGGCCAGAAAAGCCATACGGCTAGGAAGTCCATGCGGCCAGAATATCTTATACGGCCAAGAGAGCTTGTGTGGACATAGCCATGCTTCTCGTTCAAATTATTTCAATTTTTTAAATTAAAAACTTTGAAGGGGGTCTTGTAGAAGCACGAAAATGAACAGGACATCCTTTGCGGCTCAAGACTAGGAGAGTTTCATGCGGCTCAAGACTAGGAAAATTTTATGCGGCTCAAGACTAGGAGAGTTCCATGCGGCTCAAACGTCCATTAGAGTTCATGCGGTTCAGAAATTCCCAGCGAGCCACGTGGCCTTATGCGGTTCAAAAAGTCCTTCACAAACAGGCCGTAATTAATTTATACAGCTGGCTCAATTAATACGAAGCGACGACTCTGCCATGAAGGTTTGACAGCTCTGACCTAAAGCTGCAATGATGACTCTGACATAATGGCGTGCTCCTAGGGAAACAAAGAAAATCTGTATAGCTGGCACGATCCACCGAATTCCAAAGCACTTCATTCCATGCGGCTCTGACACGTGGCTATCCTTATGCGGTTAAGTTGGAGGTCACCCCCATGCGGCTGCTACCCTATGCGGCTCGGATCATAGGGCTACCCCCATGCTGCTGTTACCCCTTTGCGGGTCAGATCATAGGGCGACCCTCATGCGGCTCAGATTGAAGGATTGCCATGCGGTTCAGATAAGGCCACCCCTATGCGGCTCAGATCATAGGGCGACCCTCATGCGGCTCAGATTAAAGGATTGCCATACGGTTCAGATAAGGCCACCCATATGCGGTTTTGACACAAGGCCACACTCATGCGGCCCAACCGTGACAGTCCTCCATACGGCTCACAGCAGTTGGAACATGTGGCAGGAGCTGCTCGAATCTCGAGTACAGTCAATGAGGGACACGTGGCGGGAGCTGATCGAATCTCAATAATTCATATTTATTAAAGCAAATGAAGGACATATGGCGGGAGCTGATCGAATCTCAATAATTCATATTTATGAAGGATACGTGGCAGGAGTCGATCAAATATCAATAACTTAGATTTGCTGCAATCAACATAACCGTCCAGATTTGGTCAAATCCTAAACAAATCAGATTTATTACAATCATCATAATTACCCGGATCAATTCCAATAAATGATACAGATTTGTTACAATCAACATAAAAGCAAGATTAAGGCAAATCTTAACAAATCCTTAACCGCCCACTGTTTCAGGAGGAATCATTGTAAATCCTAATTATCACACCCCACTCCTATAAATAGCAAGGTGTCATTTCCTTGCGAAAGGAGAGAGATGTCTGGATAAAAAGTTGGACACATAGAGAGACAGAGACGCACAGAGAAAGCAGCGGTGCACAGGAGAATCTCCCCACACATCCCGAGAGCATTTCTTCATCAGAGCCAAGGCTACGTCCGATTGTCCAAGGAGTAAGGCAGAGCTGTCGTCGCTTTCCCGAGCCTCTATAGTCACCCCCCAGAAAAAACTAAACAATTGTACTTAGATTGCTGTACCTAGGTTTTCATCCCTAGGCTTTCTTTGTACGAGCGAGTTTGTATTATGAGTCTAAGTTCAGTCCTCCTATAAAATTGTTCTGTACTTTTACAACCAATGGCAAACAAGCCCTTCTTGAACCTCCTAGCCTTCGCTGTCTCACTAAGGCCCTCCACAAATCTGCCAAGGTGACAGAACTCTCCAGCGTACTCTTCTACTGTCAGGTTCCCTTGAACCAGGTTCTCGAACTACGTCTCCAAAGTGCCAAGTGTTGTATCGGAGAAGAACTTCTCCTTGAAAAGCTTCTTAAAAGCCTCCCAAGTATACCCCTTTGTACCAACCCTGGGGTCGGTCTGGTACTATGTACGGGAAAGGTCCTGCATCTGGCTGCCTGCTGCCTCTATCTGGAGTCGGGCTGGTATCTCTGTAAGGCAGAAGATCTCCTCTATGTTCTCGATCCAGTCGTCCACATAAAGGATACCCTCCGTACCCTTGAAGTCTCGCGGACGCATCTTCTAGAATTTCTGAATGTCCAGTGTATTCTACTGGTATGGCTGAACCTGCCCTCCCTACAGCTGGGCAGTCACCTTCTCTACTGCTACCATGGCTAGCTGATGGGCATTGTCAATGCCCTGCCTCATGTCCTCCGCCTGGCGTCGCTATGTCTCCATCATCTGCTTTATGAAGGCGAAGAACTGCGCCATATCAACTATCCCCTGAGGCGGTGGTGGTAGCATCTCTTGCACTCCCGGGGTAGTCCTCGGAACCGGTAGTGGAGCACCCCCAAAAGCTGTAGACGGGCCCACTTGAGCTGGAACAAGAGGTGATGCGGTCCCAGGGTCCTGCTGAGTCAGACGAGAAGTGGCAGACCTCTCAGTGGCATCCCTTAGGCCAGAGCATTGCGATCGTGTCTCCACCATCCTGAAGACATATCAAACAAGAATCAATTACTGAGAAGGAAGCGATATAATCAAACGAGGACAGTTATTTCAAAAGAAGGCAATTATCAGCAAGAATGTGTAGATGGCACGAATTATATCAGAATTTTTCCTAACTGTGAATGAGTACCTCTCCGCTAATACCTATTTCTTAGTTCCTATAGCAGGCTCGTAGCAGTACAACTAAGTTGCCGTACTACCACGATATCACAATAATGCGAATCTCGACCTGCATGAGCCACCACTAAAAATGTGTCACGACCCGCACCCAGTGTAAGGGTACAAGTGCGTAACCATGCCCATCCTACGTCGCAGAATCGGCGGTAGAATGCTGTTCTAAGTCACTATCTAAACCAACTCACGCAATTATATAACAGAAATAATATAACTCAATCATAGTCTAAGCACGATAGGATATCACAGAATTCTTTAACTAAAAGAAAACAATGAAAACTACTAAAAGATAATAACTCAAAACAACTCAAAATAAGACAACTCTCACATTACTATAATTCAAGTTCCAGTAAAGAAATCTAAAACAGTCTACTAAACTAGTCTCCCAATCACTTCTGAGAGTCGGGGCCAAAGGTAGCTAATCCCTCTCCAGATCCATAGTGAGTAGGGCATACATCCCCAAGGCTAACATCTGTAATATTTCAACAGGTCCAGTCGGGACAGGAACGAATACATCTCATCAAGTAAATCCAAGTAAATGACGAAAACCACAAAACAATTATAGACAATTTTATTGATGAAGCATAAGAATTCGAGAAAGTTTAAGATGTAAAACTATAGTAAAAGAATAAGGAAAGTAAAAGCTATGAAACAGAATATCATGTCAATGAAGACTATAAATAAAAGCTAGCTGAACTAGAATAATGTGATTCCAGTGGTACAATCTATGTCAAGTGTGATTCCATTCAATGATCTAAGTAGAGTGATTCTTGTAATGGTTCTTGTGATGATTCT